>CM040238.1:228709603-228781538 GCA_022545495.1 Chrysanthemum lavandulifolium | reverse complement strand
GTTTGAAAACAAAACAATTATTATTAGACTAAGCATCATGCAATCAAGGCGTTAACGTGTTCCAAATTTAATTAGAGAAATTGTTGGTACGTGCCCTAATAGGGAAAATTGTCATTTTTACCTAATGTTACTCAAATATAGTGCGTTTGTTTGCCTCTAACGGGCCAACACAAACATGATTCGTCAATCCCAATAGATCTATTCACAATATTCGCGCCCACTCTCACATAGTGATTAATGATTCATGATTTAGGGACTTATGTTTGGCAAATGCGGTAACTTAGTGCTAATAAAACAATCATATAAGCATACAGTTTGAAAGCAATGTGTTCGGTTTAAAATAAAGCATGTATCTCCCACAAGGGTTTGTAAAACAATTAAGTAATAGAAAGTGGGGCTATGAACTCACCGAGAGTTAAATTATGTTAAGTACTTTAATAGATATGATGGATAGCCGGGAAACCTCTACGTGCAACCTAAAATGGAATGTTGCGACTTAGGTTTGGAATAATGTTTATGGAAAACATAAACCATTCTATATATATTTCTATGTTGATCATGATGTAGTCAATTATCATTTGATGTTTATAGAAAGATCTTTAATATGAGAAAACGTATTTAGTTTATAGATATCGTACTACCGTTCGGGCCATCATAATTCGAGGTCATGCGAGAACGCTCGAGGAGCTAGGACACTTTAAATCGTAAATCCAAAGAACTCGTCGATCGCTTTACTCAAATGAAACCCCTCACATGAAGCTCCCTACTATTGTAGCACTTAGTAGATACAATATATGTTTTGAGTGAAGATTGTTATATAAATAAGTTTATCATGTTTTACAAGTTCTCGCCGTTTATAAATATGATTACCTTAGTTAACGGTCTTGGGTAAACAAGCCTTGAGGCTTTAGCCATGGCCTTGCCGTGACTTTGGTATTGACTACCATGGTCTTGAGACTTAGCTTTGACCTTAGCCATAGCCGTGGTCTAATGGTTTGCTTTTAGTTGTGACAAAAGTATAGTTGTGAGACTATATTTACGGCAGCTTCGCTTTTGAAAGATAATGGCTTTGTTGCTCGTTTTCAAGGTTCGAGCTTCTTTACCATTGAAGGAAAACGTCGTTCGGACAACTTCGTGTTTTAACTTTTGATGATTCGGACCGTAGTAGCACTTTACATGGCGCTTTGGCGTTTTAGTTTCACGACTTCTTTTGCTATAACTTTTGACTCGCTTGTCCGCTTGGGTGATTCAAGTTGCTATGTTTACCTTTTATCTTGTCTACCATAGTATGTAAGTTAGAAAGTCCATAGGTTACTGATTTTAATGGTCTCAAATGTGTAGAATATGACTAGTTTACTAGTTTGTTACTTTTATGACAATATGTAAATTAAAACAAGTGATTCAGTATATGTACATCATGAATCAACATAGTAACTATATATATAGCATGAAATAGTTAAGATTATGAATAATAAAAATGAGATGATGGTGGTGATAAGTTGCTTACAACTTTTGGCTTTCAATAAGAAAGGAGTAACTTAGTAAGGATAGGACTTTGATTGATTGCTTAAGACTTTGGATTGAGCTAGCTTTCCACACCTTGGCACCCTTGCAAACTTGAAGAGTTGGTGATGAAGTACTAAGTGACTTGAGTAGATTTAAACTCAAGAAGATCACTTAAACTTGCTAGAGATTTGATGAAGTAGCTTGATCTTTGGAACTTCTTTGCATAAACTTGTAGTTTAAAGATCAAATGATGGAAGATATGATGGAATTAAGCTAAGAACGACCCAAAACAGTTTGTGAGGGTGTTTAGGATGTATTTAACTTCCTATTTATAGGAGGGTAAGTTTGGTTAACCATATATTGGGTTAAATATTAACCATGGTTAAGTTAGGACACTTGTAATCATCTAAATGAACCATGGTTAAGATCAAGCCACCAATATGATGACCCCCCCCCCCTTAGGTCGGTCTCAATGTTCCTAGGTGGCTTAGATGATAAGTTTTGATAATATCTTGAGTTTAGAGTAAGTTTTGGTTCGTTAAATGCCAACCGTAAGTCGTTAAGCCATAAAACGTAAAACCGGTATCGTAAAAATACGAAACTTACAGGAATGATGAGACTCATCATTATACTCCATCTAAAAATATAAAATGAGTGATAAGTCTCATTAGGTGCAAAAGCGCTTAAAGCTCAAATACGGGTCAAAACGTGTAATTGCAGCTTATCGGAAAAGAACGAAAATTCGTGGAAACGACTGTGAATTTATTTAGAGTATACTAAAATTAGTATAAAAGTGATATGAGATGTCAAAATGTGGTTTTCAGTCATACGCGGGATAACTTTACGAGCTTATACGTGAAGTCTAAAAGTTACGCGTTTTAAGCAAAAATGTAGAACGTACAAGGTTAATTCCTTTATGGTCAAATGAGGAGGAAATATGTTTGACTTTTCCAAAAATGTAAAAGTGTCAAAACATATTAGAAACACAAAGCATGAATCGTTAAGTCTGGATGTAAGTAGAATTGTTTAAAACGTAAGTTTAGTTTCGTTCAGCGCAGGGTTTATTTGGTAACATAAAAATATATCTTAAAAGTTCTCAAATTAATCATGAGTGATCTAAAAATTAATCTGGTGTGAGGAAAATTATCAGAGGTGATTTTCGTTATGCGCGTGATGTCTAAACGGTATTCCGACCAAAATGAAACTTTATAACGATGTTTTCTTAATAACTTTTGCGAAGATGATCTAACGATTGTCGAATTCTCGTGATATTACTAAAATAATTTATCTTACGAGAATGTGAAATAAAATTTTACGGATGAATAGTGAAATGAATAGTAAATGTGAATAGTAAAAGTGAATAGTAAATTCTAAAATGAAAAGTAACTGAAAATGCGGTGGTTACGTAACCCGTGTGGGAAACATTAAGAGTTTGACCATTACCAAAGGTAACAATTGAATTACCATTATATGGAGAAACATTAGGAAGACTGTCAGGAGAAGATGTCATATGAGTAGATGCTCCCGAATCTGCAACATACCAATCTGGAGTAGCATCGGAGATATCACATTGAGCATGAAAGGCGTGAGCAAGATTTGCATCTAAAGAAGCAGCTTTGGTCGCATATGAGGCAAGTTTCGGGCATTGAGAATCATAATAATCATCAGTCTGACATAGCTGGCAATGAGGGGTTCGACGGCCACGGGCTGCGGCCACCCCCACGTGATGACTGACCTCTGCCACGAGAAGTGTTTGAAGGCAATAGAGGGTGTGGACGTCGAACCATGTAGAGATGTCAGAAAAAGTTCGTGACTTTCGGCTTGAGAAAGAAGATCACGAAAGGATGGATGTGGTTTAGAGGCTCTAATGGTCAGAGAAAAGTCTCAAACGAGGCACCTGCATCAAGAAGAAACCAATGAATCTTGTCCGATTCATCAACAAAGTTGTCCAATGGCTGATAACTGATCACATAAGGCCTTAAATTTGCGGCCAAAATCAGAAACATACGAGGTTCCTTTGACCAAGACGCGAGTTGATCACGTAGACTGTGTATACGTTCAACCGAAGAGTGGCTATATGCATTTTTGAGAGCATCCCAGATCTGTGCAGAAGAAGAAAGTCCAATAACTTCACAGCACCTCCTCCGAAGAGAAGAGTTCAAAAGGATGACAAAGACGTTGGTCTGCTTTGAACCGTGTTGGATACTGTTTGGATTCGGCAATTCTTTGTCGTCATCAATGATCGCGACAGGAGGGGCAGCAAATCGCCCACATGCGACATCGGTTTACGATATGAGAGAGAGGATCATTTGATTTCTCCATAGAAGATAATTGTTTGAATTAAGTTTGATTGAAATCATATGCAAGATGGTTGCCATGGGGAGAGTGCCATCAGAAGGATTGGAAGAAGAAGCCATAATCAGCTGTAGCAGAAAAAAGGAATTTGTTGAAGAAAGCCAAGAAAGAAGGAGAGAGATTTGAAAATGGGCGATATTCTGGTTGATACCATGTGAATGAGATAATCTCCACACCAAATTAGGTGGGATTAGATGGATATATATAAGGAATGAATTACAAGAATGATACACAACTATCACCTAATTACAATTATGTATACAAAATATATAATATCACTATTTTACGCTAACAGGTTGGATATTTTAATAAAAGGTGAGAGGTAGATGACAAAAACGGGTGAACCTCTTAGGACGAAAGTGCCTAGAGGGTCTTGGGTTCGAACCCTGTGGAGAAAATTAATCCTCCATTGACCACAGAGGTTCACTTGCGCCTACTCCGAGCTATCCAAAAGAGTAGTCGCCCTGGGATTAGTTGGCTCGAAATGACGAGTCAGAAACCCATATATACAAAAAAAAAAATAAAAAAAAAAAAAATAAATAAGTTTGAAGAAAGTGAAATGCGAGAGAAAGTTGTGATGACACTAATGTAAATAGTGAGAGGGTGATGACCACTCCCTTTAGCCTAAACTCATAATCTTACGTATAAGCTTAAACAAACACCCTATAGATGAGACGCTTAGCATGAAAGAAGAAAAACAAGCTATGTTTGGCGCAGAGCTTTTTGGAGTTTTTTTGGGCGATGAACGGTGAGTAATGAGCTTTTTGATTTCTATTGTTCGTTTAAGAAAAGCGGTGAAATTTTCTTATTTTTAAAAATGCTCATTTTTCAATACTTTTTTAAGAAGGCGGTGAGCTGTGAATCATGAAATGCTATCTTCATCGCTACTTTTACCAAACACACCCCTAATTTTCAATCCTCGAGGGCATACCAATAACCATAGACATGGCTTCGTCAGTTTTTCAATAATGAAATCCCAATCTCAAATAAACTAAACTCTTTAACTATAAAACAAGCTCAATAAAGTAGTAGTACTTCGTTGCATCTTTGACAGGAATTTAAATTCTACATATGAATAATTCTTATCATATAAAAAGCATACTATAGTATATAATATACATATACACATTACATATTTATATCAAGAAAAGCTTATGCAATGATGAGCTTATCATCTTTATTTATGTTATAATACTTAGTTATTATTCATTTAGATTAAAGTCTTGTTGGTAGGTATGGGCACATGGTAAAAAAAAATCCAATGGAGATATCATATCATCTTTGCACATATATGCCCATGATTGGGATTAGATACCACATCCTATTTGCTAAGGAGTATGATTTTTATGGCAAAAGTGATGAAAGAACAATTTCACTTTCAATTTACTTTTGCTTCCACCAAAGTGAGACAAAATTCAAAGGAACAAACCTCATATATAGTAGCAAGTGTCATTCTATATTCTTTGTGTAAAAATATCTACGATAGCTTTATTTATTGGTTTCTATATGGAATGGATACAACACAAGCAAAATATTTATATATTTTTTGTGTCTAATGTTTTCCCTTTGTGTACATATCTTCAGTAAACAGTCAATCTAAGCATAGTCTTATAGTCTCTGATATTTTTTGTTTTTTAAAATATCTTACCTAGCTTCATTTTAACAAGCATTGTTTTGACATTCTCAAGACTTGATTATGACTTTAAAATGCATTTGTGTGTGGTGGTTAATACATGGTAGTTGGTTGTTTTTACCATTATCATAGATATATAAGGTTATACAAAAATATAATGAAGGGCCACTACTAAGTTAGATAATCCCTTGAAGATGAAGGGTATGTTTGTAAGAAACTAATGTGTAAGTTGTAACCGTAACAGAAAGCTGAATCAGAAACTTGTAACACGAAATTACATGTTGTATTCTTTTTCAATAAAAGTGTTTTGTAATTAGTGTTAAATATAATTATAAGATGTAAAATGACATAAAAGGAGTATATCAAGAATTTAAAGTTTTAACACCCAAGATATTTAAAAGCTTCATGAACCAACTTTTCATTTTGGAATTATTTGTTTGAAATAAAACAGAAGCTAATGATCCAAACAAGTTTACTTAGTTTATAGGAGATTATTTTATAACAAAAATAAATTTCCTCCAAAAGTTCTCGCCAAACAGTACTCGAACTATAGTTACCATTGATTAATACTACTAATAGATTTGAAAAGTCAGCGACTTGTATAACTAATTTACTTTTAGTTAATCACCCAAGGCGACTTGGTTACTGATTAAAAAACCATGCGACTATAATCACTAAATTTGAGAGGCTTTATGTTCATAATTTCGCTTGATGCAAACAACTCGATGTGTCACACGAACCTTCTCAAAAGAATTGAGAGGCTCTATCAGGTTTGTGTCTGTTTGAACCCTAGCTTAAATCACGTAGATTAGTCGGTAAGAAAATCGAAATTAGGATTACCAAGAGATGAAAATTACTTTGTGATTTTTTTCATAAAGTGGCCATTATATTTGTTAAGTTTACAACAAACATTGTTAATAATCCTTGTTATTTTTTTATTAAATTGAAATCCTCTCAAGTTCATATGAATATGATCGGTAATGTTCACTCACAACAAAAAAGAAAACCAGGTCCCTCAGTAGGTCTCATTGTTTATTTGCAAAAGAATATTGTCGATGTTGATATGAACTTGAAAAGATCTCAATCCTTTTTTATTGAAGCTGCTTAAGATTGTTATTTGCATTACATATTGTTTACAATCAATCTTGTACAACAAAACTACAAAAGTACAACTGCAAATATGCATTAAAGAAAAAGAACTTGTTCACTTTATCTTTGAACTGAATAATTGACTTTTTACTAAATTAATTTTTTATCCCAAAAGGGCAGTTTATTCAATGAAAAAGTAATAATAATTAAAGGGAGATAGATGTAGAAAAGAAAAGATACTCACTCATATGCCAAAGAGCCAGGTGCACAGAGTGGTCCCAATTCCAGGGAGAAATGGCTTGAGCCTCTCTCATTTGTCTCTTGTTCTGTATTCATTCTCACCACATTGCTCAATTGCAATCTAACCAGTCTCAACTTGTTTTCAGAAAAGTAACGGTTGGTTCAGCGCTATATCACTCGTTTTTCACTAGATGCCATTTCGCCATCAATCTTAGTATCTTACAACATGGTGTCGAGAGCTCAAAGGCCCAAAAGTCATTTGAAAGCAAGAAAAAAAAGTTTTGCATAAACCTTTTTGATGAACGGGGCCTAATGCAGTAACACTCTGATTGGATACCTTATAGGTTTAAACAAAAGCAGAAGATTCTAAGTTTAGTTAGTCATTTGACTTAACGCCACGATAATCAGCAATCAAATAAATCAGTTTCTAAGTTTAGTTAGAGTCTCACTGAGTTTGGTTGTAACTCACATAATTTCCGCGGGTCATGATAGTTTCAATCTTGATTCTCGCTAGGCGAATTACCATAGACCAATTCACCAAAGAACATTTTACAAAGTAACTTCCAAAAGGCTTCATTCACTCATAAACAGTAAAATAGATAGATTTAGAAGCAGAGGAATTACAGAGAGAAAAAGAGAGGTGGGTCTTCTGCCATTTTAACAGAAAACTCTTTTTTTCTTCTTTTTTTATCTCTTGTCCATCCGTGACTCCATAATATCCTCTTCCAAACACACACACACACACACACTCTCACAGTTTGTGTGCAGTTTTTGTTCTTTGGATATTTTCTTGTAAACACAACCCTTGGGATTTGTGCATCCAATCTTTTTCAAATTCAACATACTTACAAATACTCTTATTACTATATATATATACACCTTCTTTTAGTTCTACACTTCCCCTTTCTTAATTAAGCAAGCTCTTACAATTTTCAAAGTTGATTTTTTTGCTAAGTCTTACTAAAGTATTTCTGGGATTCCATCTTCTTATTCTTCTATTCCTTTCCTTTACTTATTTTAAAAAGCACACAGCTTTAGTTTTATTCCAAAAGTACACTCCTTTCTCGGGTTCAGGGTTTAGCATTTAGCATTTTATCTTATTCTTTATCCAAGCTCACAGCTTTGGTTTTTCCAAACTTTTTGAAATTAATCGTGACGTAAACCCTTTTAAAGATTCAGGGTTTAGCGTTCATTTTTCAACTAGTTTGCAACAATTTCATTGATTTTGGGAGTTGGGTTCTCGATATTTCTTTGAAATACATCGAAAAGTAAACACCTTTTTAAGTTCGGGGTTCAGGGTTTAGCGTTTTTCCAACTCTTTTTCGCTCATTTTGAAAATTTCTGTAATGAATTAAAAAGATTCAGTCTTGAAACATTAAGTTTCTTGAAGTGGTAAAAAAATGTCATCTTATTTAAGTGGTGGCACAGGAAGAGCATATGGATTCGATATCGAAAACATACTAAAATACCAATCAACAACAACAACTTCAAGCAGAACATCACATTCAAATTCATCTTCACCATCTTCAACTCTTTCGGAAACATCCAACTCCCCAATAACAATCTCCCATCGAAAACCACGAACACCACGAAAACGACCCAATCAAACCTACAATGAAGCAGCCGTTCTTCTCTCCATAGCTTGTCCCAAAGTTTTTTCATCCAAAAACATCTCAAAAAATAAAACCAACAATGTTTCAAAGTTTACTAGAATGGAATGCAATTCCAATTCCATACATGACACCCCGGAATTGTTGTTAACATTTCCGGTTATCGAAAATTCAGTTTTTACTTCATGATGAGCCAAATATGGAAAAACCAAGTTCCTTATTTGGCTCATCAAAAGCTGGAATTGATGGAATTCAATTCCGGGGCTCTCCGGAATTGGATTCCGGAGGGAATTCAATGGAATTATGTGATGGATATGAAGAAGATTTCGATACTGAGTCAATTCTTGATGAGGAAATGGAAGAAGGGATTGATAGTATAATGGGAGTTAGCTCAAATTCGAGTATCGAAAACCAAGAAATAAGTAATAATAAGACTTGTTATGGATATCCAATGGGATTAGGATTTGGCGGGAATTTGGAATTCAATTTTGGGTTCGGATATGGGATAAGGAATGGAATAAGGGCGTTAAAGAATGGTGATGATGGAAATTGGTGGCGGTTTCCGGCGGTCAACGTGGTCAACGTTTCTCCGGCGACGGCGACCGTCGTGACTCCGGTGAAGGCGAAAAAGGCTTCACTGGAGAAGAAAAAAAAGAAAGTTGAGGAAATAATGAAAAGGTCGGAATCGGAATTGGAGTTGGACTTAAGGGAGGGGAATTGGAATTCAGTTCCGGAAATTAAGTGTGACAAACTGATGTTGAAATTAAACTACGACGACGTTTTAAACGCTTGGTCGGATAAAGCCTCGCCGCTACCGGAGGAATTTTCCGGGTCAGAGTCTCCTGGAGGTGATATCCATGTAAGTATATAGTTCTTAAACTCAATTTCTATTGAATAATTGTAGTACTAGTTATTCAAACTAATAATCATGAACATACAAATTTTTGATGCTAAAACCTTTGTTACTAGGTACTAATACAAATATTTATCATTTCATCTTTTGAGTACTCATGTTTGTAAATATTAAAGTTGGATGAAAATTTTACATAGTATAGAATCTATAAAGTTTTAATCTATTTGGTTTATGCCACAAAAGGAATAAAGTAACTCATATTTGTCCATTTTAAGGATTCAAAATTCTAAATAATTTAGTTCGTTCTAATAGTTTAATCATACTTTTAGTAAGACTTGTTTAGAATCATGAAGCAGGATTAATTAAATATATTAAACACATTTGACACATTGGTGTAAAATGTGTCTTTGAGTCACAAAACAAATGAAACCATCTAACATTTGTTAAAATATTATTTCACTTTAATACCAAGTCTTTATTTGTCAACATTCTTATTGTTTCAATCGTACTTTATGGTTTAGACAGGCTTAATATATATTTTTAAGTTTTTAAAATCGCGTTCTTGTGTTGTTTGCATCGACAGGCAAGGTTGGCGCAAATAGACTTATTCTCCGAGAATGGAGGACTAAGAGAAGCTAGTGTGATGCGTTACAAGGAGAAAAAACGAACGCGTCTCTTCTCTAAAAAAATAAGATACCAAGTCCGAAAAGTTAATGCAGATAGACGACCTAGATCTAAGGTAAATTTTGTTTCATTTTCATTTGATGAACTACAGTAGTTTCAATATTTTGGTATCTTATCAAAATTGCAATATTTTGGAAGAGATTTTCTGATGAAAGTATCTAGCCATACATTATTTTTAGTTACGAGAAATCCATTTCATTATTATTATTACAATATTAATTTCATTTATTGTGTATCATTTTCGTCTTATTAATTGGTTTTAATGGGTTCTGTTACCTACAATGACCAAAAGCCTAAATAGAATAATAATGATTGGTGCATGATGCATTATCCCAATGAGTTATATTTCATTCAATGTGCAATAAGCATTTAATAATAATTACTCATATATGTAATTTATTTCTCATACAAATTTACAATCCAACCAATCCAAAAAGACATAATTTTTATATATATTAAAACTTATGTGTTAATTTTCTGATTTTTGCAGGGGCGATTTGTTAGAAGGCCAAATTCTCCTACATGTGAAGACTCATAGCATCTATTTACTCCATCATCTTCTGTTAATCAATTGTTTAGTCCTAATACTTTTATTTTTACATTTCCAGACATTATAATTCTATCTTTTTGCACAACAATTTGTAGTGTTGTTGAGGAGAGGTGAGATTAGTTAAGAAGGGAGTAAAGAGAGAGAATTCAACAATTTTGTTATGTATAAGTCAGTTATAAATTTTGTTTATTTCATATTTGTAGAAGAGAAAAATGAATAATAGTAGTATGTTTTACACAAAAAATTGGACAATTGTCTTCTAATTGTGTTTATATATACAACATGCATTTGAATGCATAGATAGGTTGATGTGGTACACTTCTAACTCCACTTCCCTTGTAACCCAAACAACCATAGAAATATGCTCAAATTGTTGAGATGAACAATTTTGAGTTTAACTGCCAGTAAAACCTCAACTAAACTATGGAACAGAGGTAATCAGCGAAATGGTTTATAGCGTTCCGTAAAATACCACTCATGAACTATTAAGCAAACAATGGAATTCAAACTGATACATTAAAACGTAAAATATTGAGCAAATATCGCAATTCAACCTGAAACATCCAAACTGTAGAGATTCAAAAGCGTCCCTTACAAAAACCAGATACTGATTATACATAACTTTCCACTTGCGCATATTTCATCTGATGATATGAAATTATGAATAAATTCAAGCAAATCATTTTCCATGTGGCGGGGTACTTTACTCCTTAGATCATTTAGTCGTTAACTAGCATAACTCTCAGCCTCCTATGATAATGGTTCTAGTATTTAACATGCTCTTTGGTGAGTATATATAGTTACCTATGTAACATAGATCCTATAAGCAGGACCAACTTTACATAGTGAAAAGAGCAAATTAAAAACTTGAATGATACGATTGATAGTCTAGCATTTACTACGAATAAAGTTTTGGTCCCTCCCTTATCACATAATTGAAGTATATTGGTAAAGATGACATACGAAAGGAGGTATTAACCCGCCATTATTAACGGAATAATTTTGACTTGGTAATGCCTAGAATGAATTTGAGCATGCACGGTAGTAGACTTCCCTTTCGCTAAGGTTTAGCAAGGGATTTGAGCACAACATGGTATTGAATAATATAGCCTCCGAAATTAAATGGCAATGAATGTTGAAAGAAGTCACATGATTTTTCATTACAGTTTAACATATTTAAAAAGGTATACAATGAGTTCCATAACAACAAATGCTTGGAGAAACAATATAACAATAGTTTCAAATCAATATTTTGGTCAAAGACATTGAAATCTCTCATAAAAAC
Source organism: Chrysanthemum lavandulifolium (assembly GCA_022545495.1). Classification (NCBI taxonomy): domain Eukaryota; kingdom Viridiplantae; phylum Streptophyta; class Magnoliopsida; order Asterales; family Asteraceae; genus Chrysanthemum; species Chrysanthemum lavandulifolium. Next base: position 228,769,733 of record CM040238.1, on the reverse strand, counting down.
TAATTATGGATTTCGATTATGCATCTTATATGACCACACATTAAATGCCTATTTCTAGGTTTCTAGTTCGCCTAATGACTCTTAATTGCGCTTAAAGTTCATTATGGTACTATACATTAGTCAGGAGTCACAGCTATATAACTAAGCTCATCCCATTTATTTTATGATAACTACGACTTCAGATTGTAGTTATTGTTAACGTAATAACGGCTTACTCTTTATTATATTTATTTCTATCGTTTATGTTTAATAAATTATGCCGTTTTCATTTTTTGTCTATCTTGTTTTGCAATGTTACTTGTGTGTAAATGAACCAAAGAGAACAAGACTGCAGTTGAACATGAACTGTCACCTAACGATATGCGAGTCAATTCGGACTGGTCAGCCCAACTTGGTTTGTTTCAATAACGAGATCATTAATGTGTGCTAAATTAAGAAAGAGCCGATTTAACTCTTAATACAATACAAGGTTAGGTAAGGGGTACCGGGGTAGTGATTATGAAGTATGTGCAAACTCAGGATTTTTCCTTAAGGTGTGCAACAGGAAAGAAGATGATGTCATTGTGGTCAATAGATGATGATGCTGTCGTTTTAGCTTTTCGATTTGGTGTTCTTAGGAGTAATACCTGTCGTAGTTTTTCTAACTTTGTCTTTAAAAAACAAAGTTTCTCCATGTGTGCTTCAGCTGCAGTTGCTGTTTGTTGGTCGCCATCAATGACTACGGCTTTATTTTTTTCCTTGTTTGTGTTATCTTCTAACATTTTTAAGCTCGCATCGTCTTCTACAACATCTACGCCACCATCAACCTTAACAAAGTTTCGGACAAACAACAAGATGTTAAGACATGCAATTATTTTGTTTATCATAGAATACGATCACCAACGTCGAAAGCTATATCCTTTTAATAATAATATAATTAAAAATTTTGGAAGGTTTTTGCATTAAACATATACTCTGGTAAACTGTTGACATGATAACTTTTTGACTATTTTTTCTATAAATTTTACTAATTTAACATGACTCATTTATGGATGAATTTGTTGAAATTAGCACGTGCTGCACGTCATTTCTCCTCAAAACTACACCAACTCTTTTAGAAAAAATAGAACAGGGAGTCCTGTGGTAACACAAAAATTATTTATATATAGCTTTATTTTTTTATTTTTTTTTATTTTTTTTATATATTAAGTGTTATGGCTGAACCTACCCGGCTTGTTTCGCCTCGTACCCAAAACGTTACCCGATTTCACGTGTTACCAACCCGCTTACATGCCCATTTTTCCACCTCTAGGTGTTGCTTAAGTAAATGGCTACATGGAATTTCTAAACTAAATTCCATAAAAATAATTATATACTAAACAAGAATCTTAGATTGTATCTTTCAGAGCCAAGATAATAATTGGAAATCAGAAAGCTAATAGTACCTTGTTAGCTAATGTTGAAAGATGCAAGTCACCATCGTCCTGCTGCATTGCAGTACTAGTTGCTGAGCTGGCATTCTTTCTCCTACGGAATTTTTTTGGACGTCTGTCATTTGGTGTATGGCCAACATTTATCGGCAAATTCACGGGTAGAATTTTGCCAACAGATTCATTCTTCGCCGGTTCTGATCCACATTCTTTTGATATCGAAGGATCGTCATTTTGAGTTGGTATATCCTCAGCTAACTGCATGTTTCCCGTGAAATTCAAACATAAGTGATTAGATTCATTATAGGTGACACTTTTGACTCACTTTCTTATAGATGGGTTGATTTGGGTCAATGTTTAATATCGAATAATATGTCAAGGGGGCACCAAGTATAGAAATGGGGGCAAAAGGTTTGAACTGGTCACAAGCTGCCAACGAGTACTATAATGCATGAAGTCTACTAGGTTTTTTTATTAGATAAATCATATTGTTATTGCAATGATACATACTTTGTAATCATAAAATAGTTTTATAACAACATTAGAGAGTTTTGGACATAAAAGTGTCTATTGTCAAACATACATGTTTACATCAATTTTCATGAACTGAAGAAAAAAAAAAAAAAAAAAAAACAATCCTACTATATGTCAACTGAAGAAAATAAATGGAAGCATCGAATCTGGACTATAGAGGTTTTTATAAGTTCGGTGATTGGCTACCAAAACTCTACTTGTGTCTCTGATTTGGAGTAGAGGAATCACAATATCTTTGGAGGTTTAAATCTCTGACAGCGATATGTTATGCTCAATGCAAGTATAGAATACAAATACAGCACCGTGGTACTAATTAATATGAACCATAACATCTACAAACTCACCTTCTGGGTTTTAAGAGATAGGTAGCGTGCATTTTTGAACCACTTGTTCACCTGAAAAATGAGTAATGACACATAAAGTCCATCATACTTCTATGTGAAAATGACACCAGATATTCAGGTTGTTCTTCATAATCAACCAAAAATTATGCTTCGTTTTTGTCAACAGTATAACATTACATTATGACAGCTATGCTATAATAATTTTGTGTAAACATCAGCCCAAGTCGTTCTTAGACAAGGCACTGTGTGTTTATTTCACAAAAGTTCTATCAGTATTCTCTGATCTGTACTTAAGCTTGAAAGATAAACAGTTGCATGCAAAAAAGAAGAAAAACAATGTCAAAACGCACCTGTTTCTAATTGGGATTGAAATATACGGTCCTATAGATAGCCTAAGATCATATATAAATTTCTTAATTTCACTTTGACTACAATGACCAGAAAATAATTACCTTCTCAGGATCAAGACCTAACTGCTTGGAAAGTTCTTCTTTAAGAGCTCGAGAAGGAAGTTGATTCGTTGCAAACACAATGCGAAGTTTCTGATATAATACACAAAGAAGAGAAATAAGAAAGTACTCAATGCCACTAGCACTGAACAGTAGTAAGTAATTACATAAGTAGAAAAACTATAGCTGGCAAGATGAGCCGGTAGGGAGAGTTGGACAATGGGTCAAAACAGGCATTTGTTTATTAAAATATACTGGGCCGGATTGCCCACAAACAATTTTTTTGTTCCCCATTTTAACAAATTCTTATAAATAATTAGTGTTTGAAGTGTGACTACAAATAAAAATTTCAGAGGCTGTACGGGGTTCAAGATAGTGTTTAAGCGACTTACAACCTGTTTAACTAGTTCTCCCCAGTTGACCTGTCAACCTTTTAGCTAGCACACAACCCAAATTGACCCTTTTATTAGCAATGTGTCAAAATTGGTACTACAGTAAAAACAATAGAAAGTACCTCTACAGCGTCAGCAGGAATCCTGAAAAATGAACGTTTGGTCCCTTTGCACGATAAGTTTGTGTCAGCCGTGGAAGTGTCAGCAACATCTTTTACACTTTTCTCAGTGGAAGTGTCAGCAACACCTTTTACACTTTTCTCAGTTTCGCAAAGAGTATCTTTTACACTTTTCTCAGTTTCGCAAAGAGTCATTAAAGTGCTGGCTGCATCTGACTCTTTTTCTCTCCGCTTTCTGTTAGTGGGGCCCCAGTCTTCATCTTCACTTACTTGTTCGTTAGCAAGAGCATCTTTTCCGAACATTTCCTGTATAATTAGAAACAAATGCTAATTGCTTATCTTTTAACACGTAATAGTCGTTTTAGTGCTATGTTTATTTTTGGACAATAAAAAGGAAAAATAAATAAATGAAAATTATGACCATCGTTGTTCAGCATAGCAGATGTATTGAACTCCTTGGATATTAATACGAGAAACGACATACTTCTATTGGAACTACATAACAGCGCATACAGATATGAGTGGCACCAATTTTACATGATTTACTTATGAATGGGTCTATTATCCCGATTAAGTTTTATCTCTAATAGGTCAAATCGAAAAACAAACTGGAAAAGACACAGGTCAAATGATTAAACAGGTTAAAAGTTGCAAATAGTGTCATGAATAAAACCTCCTAAATCACCTGTTTCTACCAATTACAAAATTACATTGCATCTGGACATTAAACAACCTGCCCAACCCGCTATTTCATCACCTCTACATCCGACTGCCTTTATTTAACAGCAATCAAGTGCAAAGAGAATACCTAGATCTCTGTCTCATAAAAAGAGCTAAGCAATGCATGGACCATAAACTGATAAACTCATAGCAGAACTGCAGTCTATCTTTTTTAGTTCTTATAATCCATAAGCTTTATACTTTGAAGAAAAAATAATACTTGAAACAATTACATATACAACTTAGGTTATAAATAAACATTGTACTTACGTCATAAAGCTTCCTATAATCAACAGATTGACGTTGTCGCCGACCACTCATGAAGTCGCCATCTGAACCCGAACCAGAACCCTGGCCAAGAATGTCAGTGGAGGTGCTTTCGAGACCCATAGTTATACTTAACTTCAGAGATTCATCATCAAGATCTTCATCCTCTAGTGACTGTAAACTGTAGTTACTGGTGGCGTCATCATTAGAAGATTCACCATCAGAGCAAACTTGGCCGTTGCTGCAACTGTTTTCACGTTTTTCAACTCTGTCTGGATCATAATCATCATCTCCAGATTCATCTGACGGCCAATCTTCTTGATTAAGTATAGTATCCCCGGCATCGGGTAATGTGGCTTCAACCTTAAATATCTCCTGTTTCAAACACCATCTGATTATCTTCAAAAGGTTGGAAACCATGGTTACCCAAACAAAAAAAAAATGATGATGATGAAAGTAGCAAGAATTTTTAGCAATGCATTTTTATGAGGTTCTAACTCCCATAGCATGGAAATATCATTGTATTCTTACAAAATATTCACAACTGATGTTTCAATTTGAATTTAAAAATGAGTTGAAAAGAAATTGTCGTGGTAAAGTACTCAATATTCCTTGGGAACAGTGAAAATCCAAATATATTTACTATTAGTGCATAATACACCAACCATACTAGTCATAACACATTTTTAGCCATTGCCAAATCAAACTTTCCGTGTCCTATGAAGAATACTACACGTACTATTTAGGACAAAATATAGGAGTCATTTTTGAAAACTTTCAAGTACTCCGTCTGGAAAAGAAGTCATATTAAAATATGTTAGCTTCAAATATGTTTCTACAACTTCAAATAAACAATAAAAACTAGTGTTGTAGATTAGAGAAGGATTTCAACATTTTTATAAAACCAAATAGCTTATCACGATAGTTCTTTATTATCAAAGCAAAATATACTTTTAGTATCACAAAGCATTCTTGTAAAAAAATCAAATAAACTCTATCTGAATGGACGAAATAAACGTTTGATGTTTATATTTAACTTACAATTTTATTCGTGAAGAAGACAGTATTGTGATATATTGGCTATTGTATTATGGCTTTTACTTTCTTGCTGTCATGTTATTATGTGTTTATGCTATTGTTCTAGTGCAATCAATAAGAAATGCATGAAAAAGTAACCGAAGATTGACCCAACCCACTTGACATATGGCCCAATATTCACTCCACAAGATACTCAAATTGACCTTTTAATTCAACTTGTAAACCTTTTTGACATATTATTCAATCCAACCCGTTCTTAACTAGTAGCCTATAAACAAGATCTAACTTGTAAGGCTGTGATGAGTAATGCAGCACATACATATCAAAGGAGGAAGACAAATTCTATTATTTATAATAGCACCCTTTGGCAAATGCATGATTTCTAAATTAGTCACAGGGTATTTGAATAAATAGAGAGTGGGTTTAATGGTTGATTGGCAGTAGCAGCATACTATCATATGAATATTTCGTGACTTCCTAAATGGATAGAGAGACTATTGTTATGAAGGGGACTCGTGACAAGGAGCAACATACTGAGATTCTACTACTACCAACCTGCCAACTGCTGTCATTGGTATAGCTTGTTCCCAGGTGTGCATTCATTGCGTCTATGATTTCAGTCTTACATACGCAATATTTACAAAACCAACCTTGGTCTCCTGGGGGAACTGGGAAATCATATAAATAATATGCATTATTTTTTAGAAAAAAAAAATTAAAATCGATCATTTAACAAGTTGAGATAATGGTAAGATTTAAGAAGAGCTTACTATTTTCAGTTAGAAGAGGAGGGTCGATGCACATTTGATGAAATGCACAATTGCAAGTCCCGTCACACAGTATTATATCATTATCAGGAAATGCCTCCCTCAGCTTACACTTGGCACAGTGTATCTAAATATAACAAGTAATCAAATCATTATTAATATGATCGTAGTTGAGAAAACAGAGAAATTAGAATATATCTGGAAAAGAGAGACATACTTATGCTATTACAGGGTCCATAATGAAACAAAAATTGTAAAAACAGACATATCTCCGAAAGACAATGAGAGATTTTGTTCAATTATTCTTCCCAGTTTCGACGAGGAATTGAGAGTTGCTAGTTGGCTTTTTAAGTTCTAAAAAACTAACTTCTCAAAATATGCTATGCATTTTACATAACTACATTGAACTATAGGGCTGTAAGGCATATAGTAGGGACTTGTAATTGATTAATGTAGACACCGGATACATACATGATCATGATGTACAGTTCCATCTGGACCTATTACAGATTCATCAATGGATCCATCTGAGCTGAGTAAATCCAGCTGGTGTAAGGCATCACGGATTCCAAGTTTACATTGTAGTATCTGCTTCTTGGCTCTTTGGAGTTCTCTTTCTGGCTTTATTTTTTCTCGACTGAATATAAAATAAGCGTAACAAGGTCACTCCAAAGTGTTAAGAGGATATATCATAACAATTACAATAGGGATTGCATATTGTGTTCAGAACAAACTTTTTGGATAACAAAAACTAAAAAGTATATATACCTCTGACCCTTCCAGCCTTCAGTTGAGTATGCATCTATAAGGTTCTGTTCAATTCTCATTTTAATGAGAAGGTACCTCGTCCTCCTTTTCAGCTTGGCAGCTTCGTCAATTTCAACTTTGTTGTTCGCCCTTTTTTGCTTTCGCTTTCGCCTCCGCTTAATATTCTCAGAAGTAAAATTTTCCTTTTCTAAATTTGCATTTTCATCCGAACCAGTTGCCGCCTGGTTTTGGTCACCCTCTAAGGACGCCATACTCATGGATTTGGCTGGTTTGCGAGAAGCATTTATATGCTTAAAGTCATTCCTTTTGCTGTTGGTTAAATAGTCAACAACCTTTTTCTTAGACACTGGAGTACTTTGAGTGTTTCCATGAGACTTTCGTTTTATTGATCTTTTTGTTATGCTTTTCGAGTGCAACAACTTTCCAATATTTTTGTGAGCCTCTTCTGCCCCTTCTCCGCTCATGCTTATTGTCTATGCATCCAACTAACAAACAAGACGAATGAGTTGGTCACATGTAAAGTAACAATTTAAAAGCAACATAGTAGGTGTCTGGGATTGTTTATTATTTTCTGCTTATCTGCTTATTTTGGGGTAAAATAAGCAGTTGTCAATAAGCACACTGGGGGCTGCTTAATGCTTATCAGCTTATTTTGGTATACAATTGACCTATTTACCTTCAAATCTACCCTTAAAAACTATCTCTAGAAGATCTGACTCTTAAGCTGCTAATCTGCTTTGGCTTATAAGCAAAAAAAATACACAATCCTAATCGCAGCTTAATGCTTATCAGTTTATTTTGGTATAAAATTGGCCTATTTACCTTCAAATCTACCCTTAAAAACTATCTCTAGAAGTTCTAACTCTTAAGCTGCTAATCTGCTTTGGCTTATAAGCAAAAAAATACACAATCCTAATCACCGTCATCCAAGGACTCAAATCAATCGGAAAATATTGATGACAACGACTATAATTCCAAACTATTCAGACAGATCTTAACTTTCACAAGCACTTAAGCAAACACAATGGACAATCCATAATCCAACATAATTATATGAGGTACAAGCCTTAGAATGCAAAATCAACTGATCCAAAACTAACTCGAAGCTCTGTACCGATTCAATCAAGCTCCACACACTATTCCCTACTAACAAGTAGCAATAAACTACAGCATTGCTACATCAACGTATCAACCATCAATTAATCATATTAACAAAAACAACTCATAAATTTGACATAAGCATGGTAACTTAATACAACAAAAACAAAAGCAATAAGAATACCCAATCCCATTGATGTGCGGCCTACGGGGGAGTTATGATGTAGACAGTAATACCCCTACCCTACCTAAAGGTATGTTTGGCGACGAGCTTTTAAGAGTGTTTAGGAGCATTTAGCGTTTCAAATTGAAAGCTCGTTTGGCAAGGAGCGTTTAGGGTTTTATTTTTTAATAAAACGCTACTTACAGAAGTGGTTAGGTTTAACGTCATTTCAGATTTTATAATCTAAAATATGCAGCTACGTTACCAATCGCTAAGCTGCTTATCGTGCTAACTGACTGCTAGTTTTGCCAAACATACCCTATGTAAAAAGGTACGGTTCTAATTTAGAGTGCCTCTAAGATGCTAAAAATTTATAACAAAAGGTGATACTACCAAAATCTTAAGTCGACTACAAATAACTATGTAGACAGCAACACCCCTACCCCTACCCCTACACAAAGGTAGATAGACTGCTTCTAGAAAGACCTCCGGCTTATGTAAAAAATGTGGTTCTTAAATTTATATAACAAAAATATTTAAAGTCGATTACAAATAACGATGTAGACAGTAATACCCATAATACATTGCTTCTAGAAAGACCTCCGGCTTATGTAACAAGTGCTATTCTAAAATTTACTTATAACAAAAGGTGATGCTACCAAAATTCAGTTACACCCCTACCCCTACCCCCACCCAAAGGTACAAAGACCGCTTCTAGAAAGAACTCCAGTTCTAAAATTCATAACAGAAGGTGGACTACAAATAATGTGCAGTAAAAATTAGGGATCAGTCAATTCAACAGTTCTAGGGCATAGTATTACAATCAATAGCATAGATTAATATATAAATAATAAAAGAAAGATGAATAAGTAGTAGTACCTGACTACTAGGTGATTATCTGGAGCAATATCACATTTTATTAAGGTGCGGTTAGTTGAAAATGAAGAAGATATATAAAAGTAGTTAAATGTTAGGTTAACTAACTAACTAACTAACTAACTGGAGTGAGTTTTTAGCTGCTGTTGTTAATGGTCGCCGGTGTGGTGGATCCCCGGTGACTTTGGGTTTAATAAACCGGGTTGACGAACCGGTTTCATTATGTGAAAATTGCAAAACCGCCGGTGTAAGTGATTTTTGCAATGTTTTGAAACCGCTTCACAAGATATATTTAAAATAATAACTTTACCGGGGTTTTTATTACACCATCAAGATCTAATTTAGCTTTTGGTCCCTGGTTATGGACGTTAAAAAATTCTGTACCGTTAGTCAAAAACCCCTTATTTTTAAAATATAGTTTTAAAGGGTTAACTCCGTTAATAATACCCGCTTTTTACGTTTTGGTTTTGAGGATCCGGTCAACTTTTTCGGTTCTCGAAACCCTACGGTTTGATTTTTCAAAATATTTTTATAAAACGTTTTGTTGACTTTTTCTTTTCGTTCGATTGACCGTTTTACGATGGTTGAACCGGTTAACCACAATTATTTTATTTTGTATTTTTAATGGAAAAAAAAAAAATTTTGAATAAAAATTTTAAAAAATTTTGAATAAAAATCTTGAAAAGACCACAAAAAATCGATTATAAACCCGGAAACTTTTATTCAAAACATTGATTTTTGTAACATCTCGCCATGGAGACCTCTTCACTCGGATGTTGAAATAGTCATGTAAGAAAAACGGACAAAACGGATGAAAACCGATAAAAGCGTCATTTAAAACGGACATCACTTCGTAACATACCCATTTAAAAATACGTAAAAATGGGCGAAAACTCCATTCACAACATAACATCAACCTCTTCACTGGGCACCCACTCAAACTACACACACAAAACACAATTTAAAATCAATTAAGTTAATAAAGTTCTTGTCTTTTTCTTCGTCACTTCTCCGTCGAGGCACCTTCCGCGAGAGATGGCGAGGTGTGTTGGTGTGGTGGTGAGGGAGGCGACTAAAGTGCCACCTAGAGTGGCGAGCCTCCTCGTCCACGATACTTCACGCCTTTTTTTTTGAGTGATTATTACTTTTTTTTTATTTATAAAAATCGAAAATCGAATGGAATTCAAATTAGGTTAAACCGAACTAAAAATCGAATTTGAATTCGGTTAGATTTTCTGTCTGACCCGAATTACATAATTTATATCTTTTTCATTTAATTATATAGTTGATTTAGTACCCCAAAACAAAATTTCGAGCTTAAAAGATATTATATTTATACTAGGAAAGAGTTTTAATAGTTATTTTATATATAAATATATAAAATATATATATATATTTATGTGAATGCGCTTTTGATTTTCATTTTGCCAAAACTATATTCAAAGTGAAAATCGAGTATTTAATTTGGTTCGGTTCGGTTTTGGCAAATTCGGTTCAATTAGGTTCGGTTTCGGTTTTCAATTCCTGTGTGTATTACCGATTTGTGAACACTTCTAGCATCTTGTAAGTTGTTGCCAAAAGGCCCAAAATGTTGATAATGTAAAATTCTTGTTGTCTAATGTTACTTGACTTAATTTTTAGCTTTTAGCTCTCGATCCATCTCCATTTACAAATTCATCTCCAAAGTTACTTTGACCAAATATGCTCTAAGTGTTCGCTCATTTTATGTAAGGCCGCTCAAAAGAGTTGTATAAACACGCTAGCCTATTAACCCGAACCCACAAATCCAACACGACACAAGTTGACACTTGTACAAATTGTTTTAACGACTAGGTAAGTTATGAGAACCATCTATAAAATACTAGTTATAATTCATGTGCACGGACGAGTCTTACTTAAACTTTCCATTATGTATTAATATCGATTAATATTTTGTATAAATTTTTGTTGATGAATGATTTAACTTTATTTAACTGTCATTATGTTGAAGTTGATGTTGTTAAACTTAACTATTGATATCATGTTGTAAACTGTGATAACTTGCATTTTTCAGGACTTGACCATAAACTCAAAATAATTCACTTTGAAGTTTGAACGTTTGAATATTTACTTTAACGTATAACCATTAGGTTAAATCACGTACAACAAAAACAACTTTGAACGTAAACCGGCACTAGACTAAGTTTAGTCTACGTCAACTAAGTACTATATGACTTTTACAAGCATGTTTTGTAAGTTTATGCATTTAATTTTACAAGTTTCACTTAAAATGGTTACGTCTTGCATTTACATTCATGCATGCATGTCATATTCACCACATTTCCTATTAATACACAACTACACTTATATAAACACTTATAACATCAAAATATGAACTCCCCCCGTACCTACCCCTTGGCCGACCACCATATGGAGAAATCCAAACATTGTGTTTTTGCCTTGAAATACCATTTAGCCTATTTTGTGTTAAGATTGAAATCCTAGATGATCATGTGACTCTTTTACACAATTCAAGTTCTCTTTACCTCTCTAGGACACCACATCAACGACACACAAATTCCCACACACTAAAGATTCATTTTTAGTTCACTAGTTACTATTGGAATGAAAATGAGATTCAAGTTTTACTCCTTTTGTTCCTATATAAACCATGCAACCTAACCACTATCATTCACACCAAATCAAACACAAACTCGTATATTTTCTTTCTCTCATATAAACGGCATCAAGAGGAGCTAGGCAAGGGTGTATTTTAGTTCTTGGTTCATTTGGTTAGGTGTTAGTATTCAAGAGTTAGAGTTTTGGGTTCTAATATAGGGTTTTCATAAAGGGTTCTTGTGTTCTTGTTCACCATTCATCCTGAACTATTGTAAGCACTTCTCATACTCATTTCACACTTCCTTACACTTATATTTAAAATCTCATGTTGTTTTCATATCACCTCTGTATGCTTTGTTGTGTTGAAAATGTTCAAAAGTTAGTTTTATAAAACCCTAATTATGGCAATTTTTATGACGACTCACCACTTTTACATTTAACCTCAAACTACACACACTATACTAAAAAATATTCAAAATTCATACTCCTCCTTTTCCCCTCTTATGTCGTGCGTCACCCACAAGCAAACAACAAATTTTGTTGTCTTGATCTCACTAGTGGATTATGATATCACTTCTTTGTTGTTATATGTTGGAGTCAACTAGCCAATTACATAAAACCCCAACATATACTTACTTCACTCTTCATAATTCACCAACAACAAAAATTCTTCTTCCTCCATCTTCTCCAAAATCGTTTGCCCACAAACACCCCTAATTCACCACTTTTGCTTGATTCTTGGAGAAAATAACTTGTAGACATAACGAGTCACCACTTGTTCCTTGAAAAGATAATTAAACCTTAAGGACAATTTTTGTTAAATGAATATACATACTAATTAATGATACAACGTTTTGGGACTATTTTTGAAAAATGGCTATACATAGTAATTAATTTGTGGGGACATAGGTTGCAAAGACACTTAAACCTTAGGGACTATTTTCGTTAAATTGCTATAGATAGTAATTAATTGTTAAATGGCTAATAATTAATTTTTGGGGACCTAGGTTGCAAAAACACTTAAACCTTAGGGACTATTTTTGTTAAATTGCTAAAGCTAGTATTAAATGGCTAATAATTAATTTTTGGGGACCTAGGTTGCAAAAACACTCAAACCTTAGGGACTGTTTTTGTTAAATTGCTAAAGATAGTAGTTAATGCACTTTTAGTATATACAAGTAGCTATAACGAGTGTGGAAACCCGCGCGATGCAGCAGGATTGCTTTTGTAGACGTGAATTTGGATATGGACTATTTTTGCCAAATTGCTATAGATAGCAATTAATGCTAAAGGACTTACTTTGCAACGTCACCTAAACCTTAGGGGCTGTTTTTGCCAACTTGCGAAAGTTAAATTAATGTTACAGGACTTACTTTGCAACGACACCTAAACCTCAGAGACTGTTTTTGCCAAGTTTTGAAACTTTGCATTTAATGTTTGCAAGTGTGAACACATGTTTTGCTCTATAGTTAATATATATAATTTAATGACAGATCACGACAAAAGTTTGATGCAATAGGATTTAGTTGGAATTTACCATTGTAATTAATGCATTACGGACCGTGAACGGGATTGCTACAGTGCTCCGGAAACCCTGAAACAGTAGCATGCCATTGTCATTTATTTTACAATCCAATAGATGCCTACCATTTGTCCCACTACCAACATGTTTAGTAAAGATTAGTTGGAAACAACCAATAGGAGGCCAAAGTTAAAGCCGTAATCATCCGGTAATCAACTTTTCCTGGCACCTTGTACAATTTTTGGGTTTTAGTATATAAGTATAATTTGGAATATGTAACACCCCCAAAATTTCACAGCGGAAGCGTTCGGGTCATGAGGTGCTACTAAATCAATATACACAACACAAGGTAATAAAGAATGGAAATTTTATTCCATTTTCAAAATGTAGATTAATTTAAGAAATAGTTTTACATCATTGCTTCAAAGTGCGGAAGTAAGCCCATAAAAATATATGTTGTCCCATTAAAATTTGTATTAAATATAATTGGAAACACTTGGATGCCGTCTTCAACGAATGCCTTTGCCATTGCCCACGCAAAGTAATAAACCTGAGAAAAACATGCTAAAATGTCAACACAAAGGTTGGTGAGTTCATAGGTTTAAGTAATCAAGTTTTAAAGTTGGACCACAGTTGCACATATAGCATCTCCGTGATGACACTATATGCAAAAAGGCTATTACGCTAGTACCAAGTTCATGCGACCGAAACTACGACAGTGTGCATGCATCTAGAAGCATGATAAATAAAAGCCCAACAAGTGTATTTTCAGTACACTCAATCAATACGATATGGTATACGTTCGACGTTTGCTATCCGGTCAAACTCGAACGGGGTGTCATCCCCATAGATCTATTCATAACAATCGCGCCTCCCAAAGGGAACTAACGGTAGCATAGTTGGGATTCAAGGTTGTTTCACGTAATAGTGTTTTCAGTTTCAGGTCCGAAAAGAGTTTTGCATGTTTCTCACCCCATAGTTTTATAAAGCAAGTAAATAAGAGTAAAAGTGGGGCTATAAACTCACCTTAGCAGTTCGGTGAATAAAGCACAAAGAGATCAAGTAATAAGTAGCTCCAATATGCAACCTAGATTAGTACGACAACTTAGTCTTTATTAATGTTTAAGACTCGATAAAGTTTAATTAACTTTATAAATTTTAAATGTTTTTGTTGTTGTTGTTGTTGTTGTTGTTGTTGTTGCTTGTGTGGCATTGACTTATCTTAGAACAATTTACAAGGAATTGGGTGGATTTCGGCTCACGAGTGTAAGACATGGAAGGAAGTCTTGAAGAAGGAATTACGACTTTGTTTTAATGATGACCAATGATAATACTTGGGAGGGTACACGTAGAAGAGATATCAAGGATGAACAGGACTTCGGTTTGTTGATAACCGAATGACGATGTACGGAGGGTAGCACGTATATTGGGACATTATCGGACTAAGTGGATAACATGGAGAAAGTATATATATTTATACCTATATTTATGTTGCTACTAAAAATTTATGTACAATATAACTTGTATGCATTAGTAATTTTCCAAATACATTTCATGTGTTATTTATATAAAGGAACACACTAAAAAAATAGTTAAACAAAATGATCAAGCTTGTACTTAAGTGTCGATATAATTATTTCAAATTGTTATGGAGAGTATATATTATATTTGTAGAAAATTGGGCGTTACCCGGACGTATAACCTTTTTGTCCGAGTGACCATCGTCAAAATTTCATAAAAGTATTTCTTTTTGAGATTAAATAAATTGTTTACCCATTCTAAATTTTTGAATATAAAAACTTCCGTTATACCGAAAATATGGGCTTATGTTTCCAACAATTTGATTTAGGAGTATAATGACTATAGTTTAGGTGTAAAACTCATTTTATCTAGTAAATCGGTTTTGCAAGTTATAACAATCCGTAAAATTTCAAACAAATTTTAACAATAAACTATAGTAACTATGATTACTAAGTTTCACTCCAGGATTTTTCCAAGTCTATTTGAACAAAAACGATAGATTTTCTCGTGAAACATAAAACCAAAGATCTCATGTGATATCTGACACCGAGCTAATAACGACAAAGCAGTTATAATCAAATTTCTACGTAGTAATAATAATATATTATTACACTTACAAAACGCTTCTAAAAATGTAACTCTTATATTTTTGGTCTACGGAATAGTACGTTTACTCGATGATTCGACAAAACACGGGTACGGATTATACTATATTTAATAATAAAATAAGTAAACATATAACCCCACCTCCCTCTTTCTTCCCTGCCAAACCCACGCCCCACCCCTACTCTGCACCTCCAAATTCGCTCTCTCTCTACCTCCCCTGCACACGCTCTTCATCTTCTGCACTCCTCCTCCTTCGCCGAATCCCAAACAAATTCAAGCAGTGAGATATCACTTTCACCTCAAACCAACACCCCACTATTTTGGCTCTACTTCCCTGGGGTATCACGTGAAGTGGCAGTGACCGCTAGTTTTGCCAAGGAAGGTTGTCCTCAACCCAAGACCAAGAAAGATTAAGTCAAGACTTTCTTTTAGTTATCTATATATAGGTCAAATTTTACAAGTTTCTTCACATCTCACACAAATCACAAAAACTAGGGTTCTTGTAAGTTAGGGTTTTCCCAAATTGATTTGGGGTTTTGTAAATTGATTAGTAATTTGTTCAATTCAAGTGTTAATCGTAATCAAGATTGTTCAAGGAAAATTCGTGTTCATATTTTTTGGTTCGGTTTCCATTCGACATCATCACCTCTCGCTCATCTTTTGGTATGTCGATTTCTATTCCTTCTTGCTCAAAGCGATTACTAAACATGTTAAGGTTTTCGTGGTATAAGACTTGGAATAAAAACATTTTTTTTTTATAAAAATAAACTCGTGTGGTGTATATCCTGAAATGATGTTTGGTTTGTTGCTTGTTGACTCGGGTCGACTCAATGAGTCTGGTCAGACCAGTTTTTGGTCTCAGGTCAGTGTAAGACTTAGAATTTGATTATTGTTGGTTAATGTTGATGTGTTGTCTCCAGTTGAGTAGAGATCGTTTGTTTTGCTTGCGTTTGAAATCTGTTCGTGTGACAAAAATTATTGTAAAATGGGTATGTTTAGTTTTTGGTTCACAACAAATAAAGAATACTCATAGGTTGAATTTTGTTAGTTATTTGTTTTGTGACTGGTTTTTAAGTTATAAAAACTTGTGTAGGATGAGACGTGTCTATGGTAAATAGGAAACCCAGTGGTATGTCCGTTTGATTCTCGGGTAACATGAAGTCGGTAAGGGTGTTTACGTGTTTGCGGGTTGAACCGGTAGCAAGCCTACGGGTTAGCATCACGTCAATTGCACCACGGTCTAAACCGTCACCCACTTAAGGTGTTTGTTTGGTTCAGTCTAGCATAGACACCCGAGGGTGGTATTAGCTGTTTTTACAGTTCCTGTCAACAAGGTGTTGATTCTGCGTATTGTAATAACCTGATTCCTGATAGGTTGTTTGTTTTCCTCGGATTGGACGTGTGATTACTTAACCAGTTATGAATGATAATTTGTATAGTAGTACTTATTTTTAACCCATTTTGCTTGTCTTGAGTTTGATCCGACAAGACACCACGCATGTGTTGTTATTTGTTTCGGCTTGCACCACTAGTCACAAGAGTGTCTCGGGTGTGTCTCGGCTCTAGACGTCACTTAGGGTGCCTGTTGTTTGACCCGGTCACGACACGCGAGGAGTATGTTTACTCCTGCTTAGTGTTCAACTTTGTCTAGCTGGTCCTTTGACGAGCTTATTTTCAAACTTATTATGGGTATTAAATGATTTTGTTTATCAGTTATAGTGTAATTCTGGTCTCGGCAATAAGATGCCAATATACTTTTGTCACTGTACTATCCTTGTACTATCCTTGGTGGTTTTTCTTTATGAGTCTACTAATATTTCTACTTATGAATTGGTTTATATCTGAGATGCTTAATTATGTGTATGAAGTTATAGCAGTAAACGTATTCTGGTATAAAGCTAGTACAAGCAATGAGTAATAGTAAAAGTTGTAGTTTAATTTATTTAACATAGGAGCTCTTTTTTTGTATTTTATAAAATCAATTGTTTGAAGATCATACTCACGTTAATTAAGTACTACATGAAATGGGTACCTTAGCATGTCTTGGCTCAGTCTTTGAGACTCGTGCTATTAGTACATTTCGATAACTTGGGGATGACACTTGACGTTGGATATTGCATACACTTAATAAATTATATATACTTGGGTTATGAATTGACGAACATTGGTCGTGTAATGGATGGGTATCGTTTGGACAACTATTAGACCCATATTGTATATTTGGACTAGTTATCGATTACTGATCGGACTAGATATACATTGGACATAACAATTATTAAATACTTTCAATCTTTCAATCTATTTAACTTATCTAATCGGATTATTTATTATCAAAATATGTTTTGAGTAATGAATCATGTCAAACTCTTATTTCTATACCTAACATATTATCTCAAAAACTTTTATTATAAAATACCTGATAACAAGATGAAAAGTATGGTTTTACTAAATATAACACCGTATTACTTAAAATATTAACCCATATGTCTTCAATGTGAAACATACACTCTTTTTCAAACCTATTTGGGATTACCGGGTAAATGTCTGAAACTCTCCAAATTATTTACTTGTTACTTACGTGCTAATTGATCTTCACTTGTTTAATTTCTTTTATATGCTTTATCGCTTTGCCGTGTGATCTTGAGTCTTGGTCAATATCTCTTGACTATTCCTTTTAATGTATTGGGATATACATTATACTTTGGTGTGTTATGCTTGGCGTGAGTTACTTGTCGAGTCTTGTTTTCTTACCACCACACGAAACATTAATGATAAACTTTTTGAGATCGATACATTATACTTTTAAACAAACATTGACACGAGTAATCCACGAAAACTAAAACACTTACATTTTGAAAATCTCTTTGCTTTACGATCGTGCGAGATAATCCGTACACTACTAGGTTGAGCCGATGACGAGCCGTTATGCCTGTACTCTTTCGTCATTGAGCAATGCTCCACTTGATACCACTTTGTTTCTCTTCCCGATGCTAGTTGTGATAGTATTGATTCTTGCATTGCTTGGACTAAGGTGAGTTCATAGCCCCACTTTTACTCTTTAACTGCTTTATAAACTCCTTGGGGAGAATACATGCTACTACTACTTTTATGATCACAATTGCTTGAAAACTGCTCTTTGTTCACTTGATATTATGACTCGCCTAAGTTGTTTGCCAAAAGTCCCCTACATCATGAACCATTAATCACTTGCGAGTGAACGCAAATATCGTGGATAGTACTATGGAATTGACGACCCGACTCGGTTATCGGAAATAACCGGCGCACTATATTTGGTATCTCTATGTAATTGGCTATTACATCTCGGAGGGCAATTTATTTACTTACACCAGAATTTAGGTGTATGCGCTTAGTTGGTGTCATGAGCTTAGTGCAATAATATCAACTATCTTTTATGGGCGTATAACAACGTAGCCCATAGCTTATTTCTAAACTTGAAAATCTTGTGATCAACTGCTTTATTACTAAACCTATGAATTCACTCAACCATTGTGTTGACTTTTTAGCATGTATTTTCAGGATGAAAAGGAGATAGCTAACTCTGGAGGCGCTTGGGCATCGGCATGGCATGGTCATAGATGACTCTGATTTACGTATGGGGACCAAACTTTGTTAATGGGCCATTTTCCGCAACAATTCAAACTTTGTAAACTTTGTTTTACTACAATAAATGAAATATTTTACGAAAAAGCTTTACTTTTCACTTTGTGTCATGATCCAATTGAGTAGCATCCCAAAAACCTTTTCTTCCGCTGCAAACCATTTTTTTGGGGGTGTTACACAAGTTTTATTTATATTTCGCTAAGTTGTATTCCCCATTCTCATATTCAATTCAAGGGTTGCTAAGTTTGCATTGCATCGAATTTTCTAACCTTGTCACAAATAGTGTAAATGAGTTGTATAAGTATCTTGTTTAAATATTAAAGTTAGAGTTGTCGTGTGCCGCGTTGAAGTTGGAAGGGTCGAACAGGATGGAAAGCGGGTCACGGATTATCTCGGATCGACAACAAGGCCGTACTTAGGTGTTGCCGTTGCAAACAAATTGCCCGGATGGGCTGCTCAGCCAGTGTTCTCCTTGGACTCAAACAGGCCATTAAATAGCTTCATTCTTAGGAAGTGGGCTTTGAGGCCCAAAACAAGTTAACAAACATTGATTTGGAAATTTATGATGTTATACAGTTTTTGACGCAAGAGTACGAATCAAAACTCCAACAAGAGTCTGGAGTTAAACACTTAACATAATGATGTTTATGAGTCTTTCTCGACCACCCCTTTACCTAGTGTTTAGACGGTGTATACTATACCCTCGGGGTGTACTCGTGGTGACTCGAAACAAATGACCAGACCCTAGTGGTTGTTATTGTCAAACGAACACAAACAAATGAGACCAGGAGTGAAACGGGTTTGACCCGGCAATAACAATGACATCAAGGGCATGATCTACTCTCAACTTCCAGGTAAGGTCTGTTAACTCAAACGAGGGGCAAATAAACAAACTGACCCGAGGTGAAGACCAACATACTATTTCGAGTACTTTGTAACTATGGACATAAATCAAAGAGATGGATAAAAAAAAACAAAACCTCATGACCCAACTTAATCAAATCAGAAACTCGAAAATATATTTCAACTTCAGTCCGTAACTCATAAATAAGTCAAAGAATAAGTTGAGACTAATAAGTAAATGGAATAAGTCATCACTAATTTTAGAGAGTATGTTTCCTTAGTTTTTACCACATTTTAAGTCTTGAGTTTTTACTTGTATTACCATACTTAAAAACAACAACAACATTTCAACATCCAACATAATTATCATCATTAACTTCTGGTTTTCGGTATATCATTCGAATGAAGAAGGAATATAAAAACATGAAAAATATACTTAACATAAGAATCTTAATCACAAAATATAAACATCCTTACAATGATGGTTCGGACTAAAGAGAGACCCGAATGAGACCCGATAGTATATCCGAACAATACTTGAGCGATGACCCAATTAACACTTCGATTCAGATTAAATACCACTCGAGTTAGTTAAGCCCTATATCAATTTCGAAAAACCCTTTGGTTCATGAAACCCTAATTTTTGATGAAATTTGATGAGAAACTGAGTTTGGGGCTTTTGCATCTCTACTAGAGATATAGAAGTATTTTGGGAAGAGTTTGTCCATCTTTCTTTCCTTATGTCTTGTTTTGAAGCCGAATTTGGTTAGCTTCCAAAACTAAGAATATCTTGGACTTGCTCAAGGTAGATTAGTGAAGATATGATTCTCTTGGATGACTTTGCCTTGATTCTCCTTGGATTCGTGCGTGTGTAGAAGCGGTAGCATCAAAGAGGATTTGGAGACCAAAACTTACATGGTTTGGTAAGATAGAAAGGTATGATGGGATAACATGTTGGGTTTCCTCTTTGGAAGATTCGATCTAGGTAGGGCGTAGGTCTAGAGGTAGAGGAAGAAGATTGATATCTCTTGTTTTCCTGGTTTGTGTCGACAAAAGAGAGAGGAGAAGAGCAGGTAATGAACGTGGGAGAGAGAGTGAGATATAAGTTTTATTTCTTTTATTTTGTCCTATTATAGATACTGTATAACTTGTACTGCGTGTGTTGTCAGGTCTCCGCGTAAACGTACTCTCCGGGTGTCCCAAAAATATAAAAATTATATTTTTGGAAGCGTCTTCGGAATACTGTTATAAAAATACTGACGTCGGCTATGCTAGTTTATTTTTATATTTTAACTGTAACTGGTCGCGATTATAGATCGAAAAGAAAAAAAAAATCTAGCCGCGAAAAATCAGTAGGAAAATTTACGGGTTGTTATAGAATAGTTCTTGGATAATTTTGAGGTCCTTGGATTTATTGACCACACTAGATCTATAAATCTTTCATCAAACTTGTAAGTGTTCATTTACTAAAACTAATTGTACTTTCATTTTGTTTATGGTTTAAATCTTGTAAAAGTACAATTCATTCGTGTGATTTGTTAGTTAAATCAAAGAACATGTTTTACATATATATACATACAAATCGACACACATATAAACCAAACCCTAGATTCTCGTATCACCATGTTTTTGTTCATTTTTGTTTAATCTTTATGTCCTAAACTTGTTTGCGGTTCAGTTTTACGGTTTACTTTGGAAGTTATTATGTTATTATTCTTGATATGAGAAATTATTGTATTAAATTGGTGGAAGGGAACTCTAGGATAGTTTGGAGTTGTTGAGTTGATGAGAAATTGTAACAATCGGTGGAAGAGACTAGGTATAGATTGAAGTTGTTATTGGCGGTTGAAAAACTAGTTTAGGTGACGAAATATACACTTTATAACTCCGCTGTCCCGAAACAGTAAAAACACCTAAATGAGTTCTATATTCTCTACATTAGGATAAAGAAATAGAAACTCGACACTATAAGCTAACATGGTCGCTTGAAATGCTAAAAACAGACGTAAAACGAAGAAGTTACGTTATTTTTAAGTTACGACGTAAAATATATTTATTACTAGAAAACTACGCTATTAGCTAATAAATGTTTTTATAAACTTTGAAATGGTTTTCGGAACACTAGAAAAGAGATACACATTTGTGGGTAGCTAAGAAAAAGTCATAAACGATCACAAGAATTACCTTGGTTAAACCGAGTACGAGTCAAAGACTAACCTTCCCCAATTGCTTAAACAACAAAAAAAGTATATGTTTATTCGATTAACTATTACATAGCATCCCTGTAAAGTCTTACAACAATGTATTGTCTAACTATATACAACAAAAGGGTGTAAATTTGAACATAACAACTTTCACTTTTCTTGTACTCCTTTTGTTTTAAGTTCTATTATGTTTTATCTATTATAAAAACACTTGTCCACTACCATATAAAAGAGACTTGGATGGGGTAACAATAACATTTGATTGCTAAAAAGTACACTTATTTACTAAACCATGTGAAATTAGAAAGTAAAACTACGCTCAAGTTCACATTTCCTTAATATAAATATCAAAATTTCATAGTCTCACAAAATTAATTCTGTACACCATCGTCGCTATGCGCGATCAATCGTTTAATAGATCTTTAATGCTTAGTGTATGTTCATTCTTGAAACTTAAAATGATTTAAAATTAAGTAATGTTAGAGGACTATTATACACTTGATTAAAAATGGTAATAACATCTATCACAGAATTAATACTTTTTGTAATATTTAATTCTTAAATTTTTATCATTTTTTGCTTACAACACAATTTTTTTTTGCAATAACTACAAATTAAACTAGAAAATTTTTATAATTGCTTAATCATGCATCAAAATCATTTCTTTACACTATTATGCATTGTTAACTAGTAACTAACATAAATATCACCTATAAATATCAAAAGTAAAACTAGATCCCCAATTATCTCTCCCAATCAAACCAAACCAAACCAAACCAAACACGAAAACCCCAAACAAAATCAAACAAAAAATGTCTCGAATCATTTCACAAACCCTAATCTCAAAATCCCCAATAATAAAACCAATAACCCGATTATACTCAAACCACTCCTCTCCAAAACCCCAAATAATCGAAATAGATCTCAACAACGAATCAGACGAGGTCTTGGGCATCCGTAAGCTCGAAGACGCAATCCACAGCATCATCGTCAAACAATCTGCTCCTGATTGGCTACCTTTTTCACCCGGGTCGTCTTACTGGGTCCCACCACGTCATCATCATCATATTCATCAGGCCAATAATGGGTTGTTTGGGTTGTTGAGTAAGTATGGTAAACCTTTGACGATGGTTCCAAGTAATGATGATGATGATGTATTAAGTGGTGGGAAGGGTGGTAAGGCTAAGGGGTCTTGGCCTTCTGTATCTTTTTTTGTTGAAGGTAGTTTTTTTTTTTTACATTTGGATTAAGCGATACTCGCTTAATGTGTTTTCGTGTTTCAAAGTTATTTTTTTTTAAGGTAAACCATATTTTGTTAAGTTTGTTAATTTGTTGCTTTAATGCATTTTATTTGATTGTGATGTTTGGATTTGTTGTGATTAGGGAATTTCAGTTGTTAGTGATGTAGTTTGGATTATGCGATGTGTTTTTTGAGGTAAAGTTTTGGTTTTTATGTGTTTGGTTAAATGTATAAGGTATAAAGATTGTTAATTGAGTTGATTTGTGATGTGGGTTCGAGTTTTGGGATATGTTTTCATGTTTTTGAGGTAAAGTTTGGGTTTTATGTGTTTGGTTTAAGTGATGGCAAGTTTATGAAGCTGAATTGATTGAATTTAGTTAATTAGAATGCTTACAGTTTAGTTTCGATTATGTGGTGATTTATTGTTTTTAATATTTTGTTAGTTAGAGTGACTACGGATTATTTGGTCGAAAGTATATTTATAAATTTTGGTAATTTGATTTGATTTGATTGGATTTTGTTTATTAGGAAGTTAGGATGTTTAGTGATGTAGTTTGGATTACGCGATACGCGTTTGATGTGTTTTCGTGTTTTTTGAGGTAAGTTTTTTGGTTTTTATGTGTTTTCAAAGTTGTTATCGTGTTTTTTTTAAGGTAAACCATATTTTGTTAAGTTTGGATTTGTTGTGATTAGGGAAGTTGAATTGTTAGTGATGTAGTTTGGATTATGCAATGCGTGTTTTCGATGTTGGTTTTGTTTTTTTAGGTAAAGTTTTGGTTTTTATGTCTTTAGCTAAGTTGTTGGATAGTTAATGAAGGTATGTAGCTTTTATTTAACTCGTTAATTGTATGTAGTTGGTCAATTGTTGGTGATCTAGTTTTGATAATGTGGTTATTGGTTTATATGTTTTCAATGTTTTTGTGTTTTTTGATGTAAAGTTTGGTTTTTTATGTGTTTGGTCCACGTCTTGGAGAGTTTATGAAATTAAATTTATTGAATTTAGTTAATTAGAATGATTATGGGTGTCATTTGGATTATGCGATGTGTTTTCGATGTTGTTTCTTGTGGTTTTTGAGGTAAAGTTTTGGTTTTTATATGTTTGGTTAAATGTTTAAGGTATAAAGATTGTTGATTTAGTTGATTTGTGATGTGGGTTCGGGTTATGGGATGTGTTTTCGATGTTGGTTTTCATGTAAAAGTTTAGATTTTGATGGATTTGGTTCAAGTGTTTGAGAGTTTATGAAGTTAACTTGTTATAATTAGGATGCAGATTTCGATTTATCAACATTTGATTGGAAATGAGTTAATTATAGTGGTGTGATGTAATTTGGATCATGCGGTGCTTGTTTTGTGTTTTGTGAGGTGAAGTTTGTGTTTGTGTTTTATGCTTGTAGCTAAGTCGTTGAGAGATATGAGGTTAAATTTGTATAGTTAGAATGGTTAAGCTGAGTGTGTTAAAGTTGTTGGGGGAGTTTAGGAAGTTAGGAAAGGTGTTGATTTGATTGAACTTGATGTGTGGATTTGATTATTAGGATGTTGGAGCTTTTCATTATTGAAATGTCGTTAGAAGTTAGAACCAGTATTGGTATATTAGCGTTTTGAGTGCTTTTTAATGTGTTTTTATCTTGTTTTTAGGTAAAATTGGTTGAATAATTTATGATGTAAATTGTATTATGCGGAGAGTGTTTAATGTGTTTTAAGTTTGGGTTTTCATGTCTTTTTTTTTAAGTCGGTGTTTGTGAAGTTAGGAAAGGGGCAATTTTTAAAATATTATACAAATTATACATTTGTATTACATGTTTGCTATAAACTAAACATTTATCTAATTAATGTATTTTGTTGCTTAATGGGCTAATTAGCCTAAGCCAAAGAATTACTGTAAATCCAACAAACAAAAGAAGTGAACAGATATACCTATCACACACACATACCAAGCAACTCAAAAGTTGGTATTAAGAAAGTGAAAAACTGAAGTTGCAGTTCAGTTTCAAAGCCCCTAAGAACATGAACTAGAAAAAGAAAGATAGAAGTTAAACATCCTTGATTCTTAAAATCTTTAAACCTGGTTTATGTGGGAAAAAAGGATTCACATTTTTGTTGCGAGGCATAAGCCTTAATATCTATGATTAATAACTATTGTATTCTTGAACAAATTTCCAAGAAAAATAGCTTACGTGCCTTGGTGATTGGGTATGCTTACTAGTGATGCAATATATGTTGGTGAATCACTTAGATTTTGAGAAACACTATAAGCATCACAAGATAAAGTTAATCAAACTCGCTATCAAGTATAAGAAAATAAAATTAACCATACAACATACTCTGTAGAAGTTTTTGATCTACATTAATATCATGTTCTTGGGGATTTGCAA
This sequence comes from Chrysanthemum lavandulifolium, assembly GCA_022545495.1. NCBI lineage: Eukaryota > Viridiplantae > Streptophyta > Magnoliopsida > Asterales > Asteraceae > Chrysanthemum > Chrysanthemum lavandulifolium. Next base: position 228,744,262 of record CM040238.1, on the reverse strand, counting down.
CTGAACTTCAACTTCTATCCTTATTATTATTATTTTTTTTTACCTAAATCCATGTTCTTGGGGGCTGTAAACTGAAATTCAACTTTTCAGTTTCATTTCTTGGTATGCGCGTGTGATCCGTATATCTTTTGTTTCTTGGATTTATGGTAATTTTTTGGCTTTCGCTAATTAGCCCATAAAGGAGCAAATTTAATTAATTTAGACGATTGTGTTTTTAATGTTGGTTTAAGTTTTATTAGGTAAAGATTGGGTTTTTTGTGTTTAGTTTAGTATGAAGTTAAAGTGTTATAATTAGGATGTTGAGATTTGGAATTGATGAAATATTATTGGAAATTAGTTAAATAGAGTTGTTTGTGATGTTATTTGGGTTATGGGGTTGGTGTTAATGTGTATTCGACGACCTTGGTTTCAAGTTTCTTGAGGTAAAGTTTGATTCTTATGTGTTGCTACTGTGTTGGAGAGGTTATGAAGTTAGGATGTGTAGATTTGGCGATATTGAAATTTGATCGAAAATTAGTTATTAGAATGTTTGGTTAGTGACGTAATTTGGATTGTGTGGTTAGTGTTTGACGTTTTGTTTTATGTTTGTTAAATTTTGGGTTTTTCTGCATCTGATTGAATTGTTTACTTTAGGATTTTAGGAAATGCACATGCTTTTTAGGCTGTTGATTAGGTTTGCGGAAGTGTGAAGTATTAGTGATGTAATTTTAGTATTCAAACATGTTTAGTGTGTTTTCAATGTTCTTTTGAGGCAAAGTTTGGTTTTTATGTGTTTGGTTTAGCTGGAGCTTGTAGGCTGTTAGGAAAGGTAATTGCTTTTTAGGTTGTTGGTTAGGTAATTTGTGTGCTATATAGGGGTAGTTGGTGGATGGTGAAGAATGTGTGACCTGTTGGTTTGATGGTAGTTTATGGGTGAAGCAGGAGAAAACTGTGAGGTTCTTTTGTGAATTACTTCTAATGCGGGTATTCCCTTTTTTGAGAGTCGATACTATTGTTGAACACTTGAACATACTAGGTATAGTTTTTGGCACTTCACTTCAATCTTTTTATTTTTATTTATTTATTTATTTTATTTTTATTTTTTTTGCAATCTTGACCCCAGGTTAATCTTAGAATTTTTGAAGTTTTATCGTCTTCATATGACACGCGACAGATATTAATCTAGTCAGCTTTCAAGAATATGATCTAAATAGATATTTAATCTAGTTGCATAGTCTATGGAACTCCCAATATAAGACTAGAACCCTTAACTGAGATCTTTACTGAGTTGGTACACTCACTATACTTGACTGTCAAAACGTAGTCTACTTAGCTATGCACCACAAACACGCTAATATCAAATAACTGAGATCTTTACGCATCTTAACAAATAAGATGTTAATTTCTCGGCAGCCCACACTTCGTCAAGCTTAACCGTGTCAGATGATGTCTTTATCTTGAGGCAAAATATCTTGGAACAAACCACTTCAACTAAAGAGCCAACAGCACAACAAAACCTGAGAAGTTTAATTGTTCATAGGACATTAAATTTGTACAAAAAAGAAGTTTAGATGTTTGTGATATGCCTAGCACATAGCTGATTTGTTGTTCTCTTATCTTTGCATGTTTTGACATTCACATGTACCTGCAGACACATCCTTTACGCTCCCAGTGCCCAGGGATATGCTTCCTATAGAGATGGAAGCAGATGTGGTTCATAGCGACGAGGAAAATATCCCTGATACCAAGAACGAGGAATGATGAACTAAAATGTACCAGAATTCCTGATCTTTCAAGTAAGCTCACTCGTTCCCCTCACAATATTACATATTAGAGGTTTCATTTCGACCCATTTGCTTATAAATGGGTTAATTTGGGTAACTTTATATCAAGTGGGTTGAAATAATCAACTAAGAAGGGAACAAGTCGAATGTACAGTGTGTTTAATTGCATACAGTTACAACCTCCAAAATCCAATATACTTTTTTGCAAGGGTAAATTTAAAAATACCTGATCGACTAAAAGTTATGTGTACCCCTCAGCTTTTTATAAATGATTAACATAACTTGAAGAACTGTCCGAAAAAGTTCTCATGGATTTAATCAAGTTTTAAGGGCTTAAATTATGCCAGTAAGATGAACCTTATTGTTCAGTTTTATGCGTTGGGATTTTGTCATGCAATTAAAACCTGAAAGCCTATAGGGCTTTTCTGACTTTACGGCTTTTTGTAATCAAATATATTAATATAATAATGCATTCACTATTATTTGATGAAACTAATAAAATGGTGACTAGTGTAAAAGAGCCGAGTTGAGCCAAGTACTACCAAGCTCGATCTTGACTCGATTACTAAAACTCGAGCTCGAAACACGGCTCGAGCTCGGTCGAGCTTTAGATTTCAAGGTCGAGCTCGACTCGTCATCTAAAACTCAAGCTCGAAACTCGACTCGAGCTTGATTATTCTCACATTTCAAGCTCGAACTCGATGAAAATCTGGCATACTAAGCTCAACTCGACTCAATTTTATGAAACTTTAGTAATTACATGCATCTACAAGGTTAAAACTGGAATTTAATCGAAGCTTGATAAGGCTCGCGAGCCTCACAAGCCTCACAAGCCGAGTATCTTAGAGCTCGAACTCGACTCGAAAGTGTACTCGAGTCACTCGTTTATATCGAGTAGTTAACGAGTCGATCTCTAATAGCTCGTGAGCTGTCTCGTCTCGCTTACACCCCTACAATGTTTTTACTTAGTTTATTGACCTTTTTATGTGACAACACAGGCTGGCTTCCTGATGTAGATATTTATAGACTAAATACCCTGGAAGAAGCTGTGGACTGAAGAAGGGGAACCAAACTTGTTTGTACAGTGAGTTGAGCCTTGCGTGGTCGCTTGCACGGGGCTGGCGTAGCTTCATTTAGCTTCTTGTCAACTTTTTAAGTGTCCTAGTAGATGATAAATTAAGGCCTTATGTATCAGCAATTTATGCTCAATGTATCGTTTTATAAATTTATAATAAGCAACCAGACCTTTGTAATAAAAAAATACTGCTGACCTGCTTGCCTTTATTATTGATTAGCATTGCAAGATCTATTTGTTCACCGATACATGTTTAACGTTTTCTTTGAGTTTATAGGCTGATGGTGAAGATGATGAATGAACTAAATGATATTCAACTAGGGCCGAGAACGGTCTAAAAACCGGACCGGATCGAAAACTGATTTGGCAAAAAAATTAGACTTAGGACCAGACCGAAATGTTCGGTCCAAGTCCAGGTCTTTCTGGTACGGTCCAGTTCGTTGGTTCGGTCCGATCTAACAAACATAATGGCTGGGTATCAATTCGGTCTGATCTGATACGCAGTCTATTATGCTCAGACCTACTAAACACTTATAAATTTTATTGACAACATTTATTAATTAACACAAAAACTTCTGACATCTGTTGTTAAGAGAGTTAAATTAAGGAACTAGAACTTCAGATTTCCTCTTTTAAGGGTTCTAAATAAAGAATTAGAGCATTCACGATAGTTCATTGTAACTTGCATACATATGTTCACAATATTGTGTGCTTTGTCTACGGGTGCATGTTTTGTTTTTGTGATCATCATGTGAAGAATTTCTATTAGGTCACATATGTGGTACGTTAACTAAAAGGTTTTATGGGATCTGCCCGCATTAGTCGAAAATACGCACTATGTCATTGCAAGACAGAATATTACTAGCGAACATGCCACGTCCGATGTAGGATTTGCCTAGCGTATTACAGGCATCCCCACCACTTTTGAACCATCGCTACGCGAATGTAGAGCACACAACAATGGTAACCCCGAGTGACGACTATCCCCAAACCTTGCTTTAATAGCATTGTACATCAGACACTAAAAACTTATATTTGAAGAAATATGTAAATACTGATGTATATATCCCTCTAAACTTAAGTCATTTAACTACCGAAAGGAGAGTATTGGTGGGTTACTGGGTTAGTTTTCATTCATATATATATGTATTCAATTTAAACCCAAGATATAAACCTCTCTTTATTTTCTTTTATTTTTTAGGTTAATGATATGTAATAGCCACGTATTTTCTCATTTGCTCCATTATCAGATACGAACCCAAAAAAAATTACCACAATACCCATCAAACTTTCAAATTTTGTTTCATTATCATACGTTTTTGTTTGCACCGTTAGTCCTTTTGACTAACGACCGTTTGTAATTAACTAAAAAAATTTGTTTTCTTACGTTTTCATGCGTTTCTATCCGTTTCTATACGTTTTCTTTACGTTTTGGTTTGCACTGTTAGTCCTTTTGACTAACGGCCGTTTGTAATTAACTCATAATATGTTTTTCTTGCGTTTTCATACGTTTCTATCCATTTCATACGTTTTCGCCCGTTTTCTTACGTTTTCATACGTTTTTGTTCGTTTTTAAATGTCTTCGTCCGTTTTTATACGTTTCCAAGCGTTTTTATACGTTTGCGTCCGTTTTTATACGCTTTCATCCAATTTTATATGTTTTTTTACGTTTTCATTCATTTTTATATGTTTTTATACGTTTTCATACGTTTTATCCGTGTTCATACGTTTATATACGTATTCTTACGTTTTCATATGTTTTTATATGGATGAAAGCGTATAAAAACGCTTGAAAACTTATAAAAACGGACTAAAACGTTTAAAAACAAACAAAAAACGTATGAAAGATTAAAAACGTATAATAGCGGACGGCGTATAAAAACGAACGAGCGAGCGTTTAAAACGTATAAAACATATAAAAGCGGACGGCGTTTAAAAGCGAACAAAACGTGTGAAACATAAGAAAGCGTATAAAACGGATGAAAGCGTATAAAAGCGGCGAAAATCTATAAAAACGGACGAAAACGTTTAAAAACGAACAAAAACGTATGAAAAGATAAGAAAAACGTATAATAACAGACGAAAACATATAAAAACACTTGAAAACGTATAAAAACGGACGAGAACATTTAAAAACAAACAAAAGCGTATGAAACGTAAGAAAAGGGATAAAAACGTACGGAAACGTAAGAAAACATATTTTTGAGTTAATTACAAACGGTCGTTAGTCAAAGCGTATGATAATAAAACAAATGGGGCGTCGTTCTTTATACGCCAAAAAGGTAGCAGACAAAGAGTTGGATGGGTATTATGGTAATTTTTTTGTTCATATCTGATAATGGAACAACTGTAAAAATACGTTACTATTACATGCCATTAACTTTTATTTTTTTGATTGTATTAGGATTAAAATAAATAAATAAATAAATAATTCTTTTACTTTCTTCTCTTTGCTTTATCATTCATTTAAATCCCAAAAATGCAGTGCAAACTACGGCCATTTTGTACCACCCGAAAATATAAATTGTTCATTGTTTTGTGGCACATAGTCCAAAAAGTGAAAAAGAATTTGTAATCTACTCTACAATTTTCTCCTAGACTTGGACTCCTGGAGTCTAAAATCATTGATTGTTATACTTTACAAGAATTTGATCTTTTTGTTTTTGTTTGAAATAGTCAAAACATCATTACATTGATGGAAGAAGACAAATATAAGCTATATATAAAGCGAAAATTACTTATGAGGCCTCTGCAGGTGGGACTTGTCCTGCAGAGGACCTCTTTTACTCAAATATCCAAAAAGGCCAAGTAATTCGCTTCAATTTTGTGCAGAAGTCTTTGAAGGACACGTGTTGGCACCCCGTTAATTAATTTGATCTTTTTGTTTTTGTTTGAAATAGTCAAAACATCATTACATTGATGGAAGAAGACAGTATAAGCTATATATAAAGCGAAAATTACTTATGAGGCCTCTGCAGGTGGGACTTGTCCTGCAGAGGACCTCTTTTATTCAAATATCCAAAAAGGCCAAGCAATTCGCTTCAATTTTGTGCAGAAGTCTTTGAAGGACACGTGTCGACACCCCGTTAATTAAATGTGAGGAAATTAAAAAAATAAAAAAATAAAATCAAATCACTTCAAATTTGAAGCGAATTCTAACATTTGTGGGGCCTTAACTGACACAAGAAGACCAAACTACTGGAAATAAAGAAAAGAAAAAAAAAGCAAATCGCTTTAAATTTGAAGCGAATTCTGACGCTGTGGGCCCTGTCAGACGAAGACCAAAAAAGTTGATTTTAATGTGTATTTGTTGTGCTTGTAGCATTATACTAAAATTGGTTGTTTTGTCATTTTTTATATAGAAACATTGATTTATAAAAGTGTAAGATTGGTTGTTCCGTTGTTGTATCTTGTGTCCTCGTAGTATCAGTATTAGTCATCATATATTAATGTATTATTAGCTCATATGTTAGTTTATTACTTTGTAATTCATGTATGGGTTTTAATTGTTACGTACATCACTTACGTGAAAATTTTATGTATTTCGAGCAAAAGTTGAATAAAAAATATTGAATGAAAGTATAATTTTGTGTGACAACTGGCAATTTAGGGAGTATATTTTAGGTAACAGCATTACGTTAAATTAAACTGAGATTTGCCTTTATCACTATTTTTATAAACCGTGACTTGATTTTATATCGTCGATTGGTTTTACGGTTTATTCATTATTAAATGAGTTATCGTATCGTTTTAACTACTATTTGGTAGCATTATTCGATTCGGCACTAGAAAAACTTAAAACAAGAGTTATTGTAACTTTTAGGCGTAACTCGAAAATTGACAAATAAATAGTCAAAACTCGTGGAATAACGTAAGTAACGATGTTGGAAAGTTAAATAAATGTCGTGGGACACTCGGGGGACGATATGTGAGCTCGGGAATGGGTAAACGAGATAGATACGAAAAATTACAGCCCGAACCCTCCCCTTTTAATTGTAGCCGCCCCCCTCCTAATTTAATTATTTTGAGGTCCCTAAGTCCCATGTATATAAAGGGTCATCCACCCTCACTTCCACCTTTCATTCTCTCACTAAAAACACACACAATACACCTTTCTCTCTCTAACCTCTCTCTAAAACAAAACCCTAGCCACCACCATTGTGGCCGCCGCCACTGTTCCGGCCACCACCGCCGTACGCCGGCGCGTCACCATAAACCACCACCACCATCTTAAAGATCTCTCTTTCCTCTTTCCAACCATATATCATACGCTCCATTTGGACTTCAATAACACCTTCAAATCTTTGAATCAAGATTCGTACTTTTAGGGTTTCAAAGGGCTTTTGCAATTGGTGATTAGATAAGGTAAAGAGAACATGTTTTGAGCTTGTTTGGGCAATAATAACCCACGAATTGATAATTAGGGTTTCGACCTAATTATAATTTTTGGGGCTTTTGGGTGGAACATGAAATTAAAGCTAATTAGTGACTAAGTAAACAAGTAATTAGTGTTTGGTACATGTGCGGTGTATTAATTTGATGGGTTTGTGCATTTAGGGTTTAGTTGCATGTTTTTGATTAAGAATAGTTGATGGGTTTTGTGTTTGGTTAGTGTTTGGAGCTTGAATGATTGGATTGGGATGTTGTGGAAGTGATTTGGTTGTGTTTGGTGATGAATTAAGGGACGTACGAACCACCATGGTCACGTACGTGACCCATGGGTTGGTGTACGTGACCCACTTGGGTCATGGGTCCGAGTTGGGTCGATTTGGTAGCTTATTGATTGGTTTTGTTGAGGTTTGGATGAGACGCGTGGGCGAAAAGCCTTTAGAAGCTTGTTTGGTTCACGTGGTCTTGACCATAATCGTGTCATGACCATTAGGGTCATTTCATTGGTTTCGAGTATATTTGGTTGATTGATTTGTTGGCGAGATTGGTTTGAGTTGTTTTGGGATTGAATTACGATATTATGACATTTAATTTGGACTTGATATATATAATTGTCAACTTTAAGCTACGTCGTTACTTTGACTTTTAGTCAATAGTTGACTCGACAAAGCCGTAATATGGACTTTAGTATAATTTGGACTATTGATTGATTAAAAGCCGAGAAGTTATGACTCGTGCTTGTGGACTCGAAACGAATAACGATATGAGATTAATAATGGAATTTGTGAAATATATATATATATATATATATATATATATATATATATATATATATATATATATATATATATATATATATATATATATATATATATATATATATATATATATATATATATATATATATATAGAGGGCGTGCTGGCGTCATAATCTTGGCTTGGCGTCCCATAATCTGCGTCGTATTTCCACCTAAGCAACACATGCACAATCATAACATTTGATGCCACCTAAGCAATTATTTTCGAAATAAAATTATAAAAAATGACACTTACATGGTTTAAACCATGGTTGTTTGAAAGAAAAGCATGTATCTTAACCACTGAAGTAACATTGTTTTTTGGAATATATCTCGCAAGCTGTAATATATAAAATCCTGCAATTATTTTGACTCATAATTTAAATACAATTCATTGTAATTTGCAATTCAATGTAGTTGACTCTATTTTTATTATTTTTCACTCAGAACCCTAATATCATGTTTTCCTATAATCCCTCTTTTTCTCAAAACCTTAATAAAATTCATTCATTCCGGTTCTAAAACCCTAGAGTTTATCCAACTTCTTTCTGAGTCACCAAGCTCCAAACTTTTTACTGAGATTCAATAAAACCAGAAGATTGGTAAAGGAGTTCTTGATCGTAAGTTCAGTTCAAGTTTAAGTTATTGTTTATGGTTTTGATATGTTTAATTCTTTCTCTAATCGTGAATTTATGATATAGATGAATTGTGGTGTATTTAATTATCCTTTTAAGTCTCACATGTATCTCAAATTTAAATTTTGTTTCATGTAAAATTAGTTGAAAGTAGAGGACAATGAGGTTTGCATGTAGAATCAATTAAAAAGGTGCATGTAAATTTAAATTGTGGCAATTATAAGTCTCTAAATTATTTGTGGTTTGCACGCAAGATTTTTTGAATGATACATTACATGAATGTTTTTTTCAATAGTATGATATGAAACCTGATGAAGCTTATGGACTTATTTTCTCATGGGACATGCATTGTGGTGGTAAGTTCTTTACATGTCTGATTATGTTTTAATATAAATTCCATGTTATATTCATAGAATGCCATGAGAACTGAGGTAAATGTATCATATCTAGACGTACTATCGTTTTAACCAGTTATTAACGATGCACTACTGTTTTTTTTACATGTGTTCGAAGTAGCACCCCATTTAAGAAATGCATTGATAGTTTGTATAATACAACTAAATATGCAATATGCAATATGCAATTGGATAGTGCGAATAATGCAGGTACTTTGTCTCGAGACGTGCCCGTTACTCAGGACGGTGAGGCATCACATTTTTTGGCCACCATAGCTTTCACATTCAATAATTTGTATGCTCATTCTGTGACGAGTGGCTCTGTAACCCTCTGTTAATACGTTGGATACTGACGAGTGGCTTTCACATTCAATAAGGTTAGCCTGGTTGAGGATTTGTCTTATGCTTACAATGGACCCGTACCTTTTCATGTACCTATTGTTGGTACCGGAAAGGCAGTAACGGTGCTCGATTTTGCAAGTGGTGTTGTGCGTGTGGAACCACTGGGAGATAGGTAGTCTGCACGAGATACCTGGTAGGCTGGTACCAGTGTTACTGCTCTAGCACCTTTTCAAGATTCATGCACACGCATGTATATATCTGTTTGTTGTATGTTGTTGTAAATAAGTGAGGAGCTTTGTCTCATTTGTTTTTACTTTTTATTTTTTTTCTTCAGCAGTGGAATATACTAATGCTGATGTATATTTCGACCATCGAAGGGCAATTGCTAGGGGTAAGCGTGTCCTGGATAGTGATTCAGATACGGGCCAGGAAAATATACTGTTAGCCTTAATAGTTTTATTAGAAGTGATGGTCATTCACGATTAGGAACTTTGTAAAGTGTGTTAGATATCGTGATAGAATAGTCAATGGGTTAGTGGACTGGGCTAAGCTAAATGGTTAAACTTTAGGGTATGCTAGCCGCATATAAGCTTAAGCATCCCACGTCTAAACCCATGTCCACGAAAAGCCCATAGAAAGCCCAAGCTAAAGCCTTTAGGGTTTTAAGTTGCTTGTACTATAAATACCCCTCAAATGGTCATTTGAGGGGTGTGCTTGAAAGTGTGTGTGTGTGTGTGTTTTTCCTTGAAGCAATATAACATCTTATTGTTTTCATCTATCTTCTTTCCTTTTCTCTCTAAATACACATACGATTTATACATATCTTCAAGTCACCAAGTTCTTTCTTTTCTTCTTTATCTACGCATACTGTTTGTATAACGTGGGTGTTTGTGTAGTAAAGGTTGTTATTGTGATAAGGTATAAGTGATAAAAGGGGCTTTACAATTGGTATCAATCGCCTAACAATGGTTTAGGAGTGTTTGGTTGAAGTTTTTGATTGTGTAGTATACGCGTAGTTTCGTTCTCAAAGTTTCACGCTTAAAGCTTTAATTTTGCATTAAAATTCAAGATTCTTGTGGTTTAAGGTTTATTTGGTGCTAAAGTTTCGGTTTTGCAAAAGTTCGAAGCTTTACGCGTTTTAGTTAAGTTTTAAACTCGTTTTTGGTTCGTTGGTCATTTCTACTCGTAACTTTTCTAGGCACTTTGGGTGAAAAGGTCAACATTTTTGGGTTATTCGAGTGTTTTAAGGATATCGTGCAAGAGAAATTGGTTGAATCATTGAAATTTTTTACGAGTAGGTCAAAACCCTAGTTCTACTCGTAAGAAAGTCAACTACGCATAGTTTTCTACTCGTAACTTTTGGTGAAGAATCTTGAGCTATAACGGTGACTCGGTGCTTCCTCATGGATAAGTTTGTGGAACACTTGACTTTTGGATATCTCTTACCTTTGTGATAGTGTAAAGGATTTTGGGCAAAACCCTAATCTTACGCATAAGTTTCGACTTACGCGTTGAATACTTCGCATAAGCATTTTCTTACGCCTAAGTTTTCTTACGCATAAGCTAAATCTTACGCATAACTTTTCTACTCGTAACTTTAAACCTCGCATAAGATCCTCGCCTAAGGAATCCTCGCCTAAGATCCTCGCATAAGATCCTCGCCTAAGTTTCTACTCGTAACTTGTGTTTCTACGCCTAAGCTCTTTCTCGCATAAAAAAAAAAAAAAAAAAGAGTTTTTTGGCGGGAAAACTTGAGTAAAATTTAAATTTTTGAGGAGACTAAACGTTCAATTTTTACGCGAGATTCAAATTTTGGTATAACTTGGAAATTTTTGGTCAAAAATTCAAATTTTTGGGCCTAAATTCAAATTTTTTCGGTAAAATTTGGCGTCAAAATTGTCATACCTCAAATTTTTCATACACCCTTAGAATTGATTTTTATAGTGAATTTCAAATTTTGGGCGAAAATTTTTTAAGAACCAAGGTTACGAGTACGACTTTCAGAATCACCTCAACCGAGCTTAATCATCATCAACCACAACTCCTTTATCGTTGAATCGATCCTACATCAACCTTATCGGATCATACCTTCATCAATGGCAACTCAACAAGACATTCATGCGGTAGGTCGAAAACCGACCTCCTATGTTGGCAAAAGGTAGTTATCTTCAATGGACAAGTCGAATGCTCCGCTACATCAAGACCAAACCTAATGGGAAACTCATGATTAAATCCATTCGGGATGGACCCTTCCGACCTCGACAAGTTCATGTACACGGAAATGCGGATGCAACACCTCCCATCCACCATCCTCTCATCTTCAAACCGAATCAATACCCGAAGAGGATCGAAACAAGTCGATCACGAGATGACATGGCAATTCATATTATCCAACGGGTTTACCAATAGACATCTTTGTTGCGGTACCACGGTTGTGAAGCTGCTTCGATATGTGGGAGCGTGTTAGACGCATATGTTATGGAGCAATTGGTAAACAAGACATGGAGAACAAGTCGCTAACCGAATGGGAGAAGTTTACATCTACACCGGAGAATCCATTGAATCCTACTATGGAAGGTTTGCACTTTGATGAATGAGCTTATCGAAACAAGTTGGCACCCGAACAATCGTTCAAAACATCAAGTTCTGAATAATCTTCCGAGAAGAATGGGGCGATATGTCACTATTGTCAACCAAACAAAGACTTACATCTAGTGAACTTTGATCAACTCAATGATTTTACGAAACAAAACCAAGGAAGTGAATGAAGTCGGGAAAGAAAGATTGGCAAAGCATAATGATCCATTGGCACTTATTGCAAAGACTCGACCTTGATTAATACACAACAACAAGCTTCATCATCTTCCACCAACAACAACTTGCGACAATACATTCCACAACCTCAACAACAATTCTATCCACAAGAACAACAAGTCATTCAACAACCGTATCCACAATACCAAGATCAAGGAATCACGATCACGAAATTGACCAAGCGAGCGACCTTGCAACATATATTTTCTTTATTGGATAAAGCATTTAGCGATCGCATGGGTGTCGAGCGATTCCGTGTCGGGATAATCAGTTAGGTCGAGAATGTTGGAAATCGAGATGGGGCAGAATGTTGAGAATAAGCGATGGGTGTCCGAATGGGAATGTTGCAGCCCTGTCGTTGGGAATTATGGAAATGTGAATCGGGGAATCGGATGCAATATGCGGAGCGGTTTGATGGACATCAAGGGGTCGATTGTGAATCGAATATGGGATATCAAAATGGGAATAAGCTGTTTATGACTTACATTGAATGCTACCTCGAACCTCAAAGACAAGATTAGGGATCTAGTGTCATACCAATGACAAAGCTTGAAAAGATCCATTACATGTTGATGTTAGCGAGAAAAAGAAGAGTTGGGAATTGAGTTGATCTTGAGGAAATAAAATTCGGTACCCAAAATGGGAAGATAAAGCAAGCGATAATGCAACCTCCGGTCACACAATCAATCAACAGAGCCACAACATCAAGCGGTACTTGACACAACTCCCATCTCACGACAGATTCACTCGATGAGGTACCACATTCGTTTACTCATGAGAAGCCACATTCGTGTCTCCCGAACCTTATTATGACACATATGTGGGAGAGCAAGTTAATAGCAATGTTAACTCTGAAACTACATATATGGATCCTAATGGAGGTCAAGTGATACAGAATGGTGCTAATGATGAGGAAACTCGTGCTTATTTTGAATCATTAATTAATCAATGTGGCATTGAAGTTGAGAAAGTTAGAACGGTCAATCGCGAAGTTAAGGCCGCGAATGTTAAATTGACCGCTGAGCTTGAGAGTTACAAAGAAAACGCCAGAGCTTATGAATTTCATACAAACAAAATTTCAGAATTAGAAATTGGTTATCGAGATTCTGTTTTAAGAGAAAAACAATTGCAACTCAAGTACGATACACTTGATGTAAATTTGAACTTGAAAATAAAATCTTTAAACAAGGAAATTTCTGATCTAAACAACCAACTTTCTAAACAAAAGTCACTGTTTTCTGATCTTGAAAAAGAGAAGAAAGCAGTTGATTCTTGATTTTCAAAGCGAGAAGATTCTCTTCTTGATGAAATTCTGGACAAAAATGAAACTATCAAAAAATTGGATAATTTGCTTCTTACAACGGGTCATTCCGCTAAATCAAACAAGATGCTTTCCAATCAAGTAAATCCGATTTTTCATACTACACATAAAATGGCTCTTGGTAACAACCCTTCTTCGTTCCTCAAGAAAGCTCAGAAATCTCAGAATGTGTTGAACAATGGACAACCTTTGCATGAACCCATAATTGTTCGTGATTCTCATGAAACGTTAGAACTATCTGAGGAGAGTAGATTGAAAATGAAACAAAAGAATCCAGATCTCAAACCAATTGATTATAACAAATGGAACAAATTAAATGGCATTTCTTTTGTTTCTCAAAAAGAAAAGTCAAAGTTTTCCATCACACCAAGTGTTTCAAACAAAGTGTCAACACCAGTTTCAAAATCAGTTTCAAAACCAGTTGTAGTTTCCAAATCTCTTTGTCGAACAAATGTCTTCAAACAATCCTTTTAACACAAGTGATACTAGAAGCATTTTAGAAGATGTTAAAAGCGAGAATAGGGTATCTTCAGGGTGTTAAATCTAAAACCCATAATACAACCAACATCGGTTTTCTAGTTTTGATATTGAACAAAAAGTTTTTGAAGCTGAAATTGCCCTCGGTGAATGCCATCGGTGCAAGGGTAATTCATGTTGAACAAGCACTTTTAAAAAGCAGTGACTTTGTCAAGGACCATAAATCCACAGTAAATCAAGCTAATGACAGTGTTGAACACATCAAATTTTGGAAACTTTGAATGATTCTCTCTTCTAAGATGTGATGACTACCGATATCATGTCAATTATTTTACAAACATATTACATTGAAGATCATGAAAGACTCGATATGAGACCTCCGCAATTGTTTCAAAATATGAAAAAGCTCTTGAAAAACTTGAAAAGAAAGCGTGTCCTATTTTAAACAACTTGATCGAAAATCGAGGAATGCAAGTATGACAAGCGTCGTATGGCGTGCCTACAAGGACATGCAAGAGCAAAATGATCTTTTGAGAGTTCATTGGAAAGTCTTAAAGGAAAGGCATGGATACTAAGTTTGGAAAACCATTGGTGAGGAGAAGGCAAATGTTCCCAAACCGGTTTCAAACCAAAAATGTCTATTTCTATGCCTCCTCCAAAAGTCAGCGAGAAACATGATTTGTCAAAAGCAGTCCTCCACAGACTTTGCCTATTAAAAGAGAATTGTTAAAGGTTTTGAAAAAGAAAGCGGTTTTGAAAAACAAAAGTGATTACACAGCATTTCTAGGAATCATACGGAATGTGACCAAAATGCGATTAAAGAATCTCTTGGTTCTAACAACATGGTCAACAATCAATATCTAGAAGAAGCTAGAAAAAAGGCCTGAGACTCGAAAAGATGGAATTCTAGGTACAACATCTAGGGTGATGAATTCTACAAGATTTCAAAACCTTGCTAGTAGTAGTAAACCATTACCTAGGAACACTCTACAAAAGACTAGGGATTGGCTTACATCTAAGAGTAGTTGCAAAAGAAAATGCTATGCCCTTAGAAAACAACACTAGGAATTCTAAGTCTTTTTCGAACAAGAATCAATTTCAAAAGGCTGTAGTGACAAAGTTAAAACATTGTTTTAAACAAGAATATTGAATTTATACATACTACATGTAAAAATGCATCTTTTCGACTAATCATGATGCATGTGCCTTACAATATCTCAAGAAAGATAATTCTCGTGCCAAGGCACAATCCACTAAGACACCAAATAGAAACAAGCCCGTTGATAAAATGTCAAACAAAAGAAACCTAATAGGTGGATCTCTTGGGACGTAGTTTTTCTAAAAATGAGTCTTCAGCGCATCGATAAGAAAACAACTCATAGATCTTACCTTGGGTGGATTCCACGGGCAAAGTATTCAACACAATAGGTCTTAGATGGATTCCAACAGGAAAGATTTTGATACTTGCACCAACACGGATAATAGTGTCAATCATCGGGATAAGGAAGTAAAACCACTACAACCGTTGATAGTGATCACCCTCACCGTGAGGAATCTTGTACTTCTAACATTTGTTGTGAAAACTCTTCTTCTTTGGTTGCGGTGAATCAAATATCTCGAACCAAGCTCATCGAGGGTTCCAATTACGTAAACTCTTCTTCATCATTCTCTACATCTTCTATTTTTGATTTTCCATTTCTTTTATAAAACCAACAAAAGAAAATACAAAATAAAAATCTTTCAAAAATACAAAAACAATATAAAATCAAAAATCCAAAAATATTCTTCTCGACAAGTCTCTCGTATAATCGATATTACATGCGTTTCTAGAAATGTCATTCAACAATGATACGGGCATGTACGGATGCTTGGCGAGAGTTCTTTAATATGTTTTCTAAAACATGTCGTTTCTCAAAATTTCTTAATAAAATGGCTTTCGTATACATCGATCGAAACCGGACCGAAATATGACTTTTGATTATTTTCAAATCAAAACTCGTGCTTTGATCGAAAAATGAGGTGTGCGCTTGATGCACTACATTTAAAATGGTGAAAATCATCATCATCTTGAGCACCTTTTCAAGATTGTTCAAAAGATTTTCAAAATCTTTCAAATAGTTTGTGCTCAAGATAACTCCTCTAAAACCCTTTAATTGTTTATGCTTTATTAAAGGGGAGTATAAAACAAAAATGTTCCAAATTCATGCTTAAATCAAATCCGTTTGTCTTCCCAAAGTTTCTAAATTGTTGTTTAATCCGTTGATATCAAAATATCACGAATATGCTATTTTTGAGGGAGGAGGCGTGATTAAGCGTGATCAAAATCGTTGTTTGAATCTCAAAAGAGCTCGACTCGATTGAAACCAATGAATTGACGAGGAATCATGTACCATCTCGAGAAACTTTCTATGGACTTGACCGGAATGGGTAATAATTTCAAGCTAGTTCTCTAGTGATGTAAGCGTGTCTCGAATCGGTCTAGTTCATTTAAAGTAGATCAATTCAAAAGTGCGAACTCTACCCTCTATGTGCGATTTACGTCAAAACATACAAGCACATGTGAAGGGGAGTATTTACGAAAGATAAAACTCACGGAGTGTTTCAAACATGTTTTCTATCATAAACACTCGAGAGATTTTCATGAAAAATGGTTTTATGGCAACAATAGGGCAGTCATGGGTTATAAGGTGACTAAGGATAGGAAATCCGTCCTATGATCCATGAGAGCAGACGGATCTACCCAAGGACATTACAAATAGTTTAGAACTAGAAGTCCTTAGGAATGATTGAAAAAAGGAGTAATGTGAGAAAGGAGAAAGAAGGGTTGAAGAATTAAAAGAAATGTAATGAGAAAGGGTGAAAAGAAATAGCCCTCCATATTCAACCTTAGGGCGAAACCGGGTTCAACTCATACGCTACAAGTTGCGTCATGGACCCGATGGACCCGGTGCACTAAACCTTCTAGCCACTCAATTCCTCTCAAAGGTTTGTTTCATTCTCACCGGGAACCCTACATAATCTATTGACCTTCTCTTAGAGTTGGTTGGTATTGAAGAAGGAGACCCTCTCCTAGTCTCCGCTCGGGAAAACCAAAATGCACTATTGAGTCTAGAGCACGAGATTCATCAAAAGATCTCATAGGAACACTTGACATGACATCGCTTGTTGTTCATCAATAAGGACACAAGTGATATATTATAGAGTCCTCGTGAGATCTTAGCAATCTACAAGAACATTTATGAGGGAGTTACAAGCTGTAATCTTCAATGATTGAATGGAAACTCTGCCGGGGTCAACATCAAGCGACCACGGCGGTAGTCACTTCGGTAATTCTTCGTGGATTACGCTTGAGTGTGTCTCAAGCGGTCTGATCGTGAAGTGATGCTTGATTGTACTTGACTCATCAGAATTGTAGATATACTTGGTATATCGTGTTATCCTTCTTGAAGGAATCCAATTCGAGAGCGGCCTCTGTGAGAATTAGAGATGTGTTTTCACACTATCTTTGTTAACACCCTCGAAATTCAAACTTGTAAGTGCGGAATCCGCTTATTACTAGCTTGTTTTATGTTTTCTTCTTATGGAAGCTCGGAGGCGGATGGATCGTCGAGACTAGCCACATGCTCATACCAACAACACATGAAAGTTCTCATCATAAGCAAAGGAGATGATTCTTCGTCAATGTCAAAGAATCTACAAAGTGTAAAGACTCGAGAACTTCATCATTGGAAACTCAAAGTCAAATAGAAGTGTGAGCATGGTGGAGAAAGACGTGGAGATACCTAACCAACGAAGTTGACAACGGCAAACAACCACTTTATCTGATCACAAAGCATGAAGGAACAAAGAATCAAGAATATTCTATATCTACACGCAAAGTTCAAGCTCGAGAAAAGTAAAGACCTAATCAAGTGGAGCATCATTTGAATGACCACCCTTAGGGGAGATTGTTGTATAATAGTTTTATTAGAAGTGATGGTCATTCACGATTAGGAACTTTGTAAAGTGTGTTAGATATCGTGATAGAATAGTCAATGGGTTAATGGACTGGGCTAAGCTAAATGGTTAAACTTTAGGGTATGCTAGCCGCATATAAGCTTAAGCATCCCACGTCCAAACCCATGTCCACGAAAAGCCCATAGAAAGCCCAAGCTAAAGCCTTTAGGGTTTTAAGTTGCTTGTACTATAAATACCCCTCAAATGGTCATTTGAGGGGTGTGCTTGAGTGTGTGTGTGTGTGTTTTTCCTTGAAGCAATATAACAACTTATTGTTTTCATCTTCTTTCCTCTATCTCTCTAACATACACGAATTCATATTTAAGTCACCAAGTTCTTCTCTTAATCTTTCTCTACGCCTACTGTTTGTATAACGTGGGTGTTTGTGTGGTAAAGGTTGCTATTAGTGATAAGGTATACGTGATAAAATGGGCTTTACATATACGTTTCTGTAAATGGTTGTTTAATACTGATGGAATTCGTGGGACAACTTCGGTGCGTGAATGCTACGTGTCACCCGCGATGGCGGCCACGATCTCGAGGATCGAAAACATATCAACACGGTTACATGCCGGTATATCTATTTTATACGGTATCTACCCATTTGTATTCATATATGTATAAAGCGAGATAATCGGTAGGTTCTTTACGTATATTAAGGTGCGGCATACAGGTCCGTCTACAACTACATATCCACACTATGGACCATATGCAGCGAGCACAAACAGAGTCAACTATGTCACCACATACTTGATGTTCATTTCTCTCTTTTTTATGGCTATGTATGTCAACATTCATTTGCTCTGAACTACGGTGACGTTGTATTACTAATTGTAGTCACGTTTAGCAATTGCAGAGTCCACCTCTGGAGTATGTATGTATGGGATAATACAACTAAATATATAACAATGGTATGATAATGCAGGTTTTCTGTGGATGAAGTGCCAATAAGAATATACAAGAACAACGAAGCTAAAGGGATCCCATTCCTCAAATCTCAACCAATGGGAGTCTACTCAACATTATGGGAAGGAGATGATTGGGCTACAAGAGGCGGGCTCGAAAAAATTAATTGGAGCAAAGCACCATTTTACTCATATTACAAAGACTTCGACAATGAGGGTTGTTCGATACCTGGTCCGAGCAGTTGTGGTTCTGGGATATATAACTCACTCATTCAAACTTGTATTTTACAATGTAGGTTACAGTATATAGGTTAATTTTCAAACAAACAGTTGAAGAAAAGATTTTACACCGAGCTAGCCAGAAAAGTACCGTGCAACAACTTGTCATGACTGGTGGTCGTGCTTCTAACCCTTCTAACTGGTGGGAAGGTTCAACTTACCAACAGCTCGACGCAATTGCAGCCCGTCCTTACAGATGGGTCCATATGATCTAGACCTAGGATATTCTATAGAGCCGTCTCCATCTCGTGAGAACAAATTCCAAGATGGAAAACCAATAGAGGTAAAAACGATTCCTGAATTGGATAAAACGGGCGAAACCAGTGACTCATGGTTAGTATCCTGTCTCTTTAAAATTGAACATACCTTTTCTTTGACTTCAAAATCGAACATGCTTATAAGAAAAATATATAATCGTTCTGTATTTGGTCATATCATAATGCCAAATATTGTTGTATTATTAGTGTCACTTCTTTTATATGTGGTTTTTCATGGAGTACGTGTATTTGTGATAGTTTTGAACCCAAAATCTTACATTCTAACTATGACAGATAAGTAGAAAAGACATGGAGTAGTTTCTTATTTCCCATTAGGTGTTTCTAAGCACAAACATATTTTATAATCTTGATATGTGCAACAGGTCCATAAGAGATGGTTTTAGGACAACAATAATAAGATTATAAACATATATAATGTAGTGCACCTCCTATAAAGGTTTAACTACTGATGCCTACTCACTTGTATTAATGTTAGTATATGACTCGTAGAAGGTCTCGGTATAGACCTGGATCTTTCTAAGATTGACATAATACTAACGGTATAATCAGTCAATTAGATTGACATGCTAAAGATAATCTACAAAGGTCTCGGTATAGTCATAAATGAATACCTATAGTTATATAGTTGATACCAATGCACATTTTTTAAAGTTCCATGTGTAGATTTACATAAGATATCTAACCATACAGCTGAATATAATACTTATTTAGTATTTATCATAGTTGGTGAATGATAATTGTATTAACATGTTTGAATACAATTCTTATATCTGTGAATATGTAATGTAAAATGGTTCAAAACTTTAATTATTGAATACTTCACATTTGTAATGTTAACAATTAATGAAACACAAACCTTATGTTACCTTATTGTTTAATGATAAGCTCCATGAACTTAAAAATTAATTTTCGTTAACTATATAGGTTGGGTGATGGGTAAAAAGGGCCTCTTGTATTGATGAAATGCCTCTATGAAAAACTCAATAGTTGTCGGAATTGATTTGGTCTTTTTGGTGAAATTAGTTCGGAGTTTTTAACAGATTTAACACGGCCACTAAGTGATTCTGACTGCATAATGATTATAGAAATTTCTTGAGGTAGTACGATTGCATGTTTTGTAGTTGGTTTTTGGTTTATATGCATCAGTCCGTATTGTATCATATTATAAGATTACAGGCTAAAATGTGCAGATGTAAGGAACAAAAGCGGTTGAATATCGAAAGTACCCATGTATGAGCAATCTTGTAAACCAAATCTTTGCGATGTTACATTTCTATCTTGACATTTGAGAACATCACAAAGGATATTCATATTCTGCATTCATTATTATTGTGACATAATGCGGAGTTGAATTATGTTAATTTGTTACTATTATCTAGGTTGGATTTGTTGGAGCGATGCACCAAGCGATTTCCCCATTATGTTGGACACCTCGTCACCTTTGGAGTGATGGGTGGAATGGGCGAAAAGATGCATAGTTGGGGATGAGGCTCGATCTAAGCGTGGTATTTTAACTCGAAATATCCAATATAGCACGGTATTCGAATAATTGGGACGACATGGAAGAGATTTGGCATCACGCCTTATGCGGTGAACTCACTGTAGCTCGGAGGAGCATCAGTTCTCACTAAGGCACCACTGAATCCAAAGCTAATCATAAGAAAATGACTCAAGTTATGTTTGAAACATTTAATGCTCCTGCTATGTATGTTGCAATACAGGCCGTTCTCTCTCTATGCCGGTGGTCGTACTCTTGGTAAGTTTATGATCATATTTATTATGCAAATTTCTTTGTAGAAAGTTTAAATTATTAACAATAAGTTTCTAAGATGAACATGGTATATCCTACATTTCTAAACTTCTTGTTTTATGCAAACCCATCTTGACCCGTCAACCTTTTTGCCTCCTATATTGTATCTTTCTTATGGGTTACTTTTTAGTTTGTTGTATCACTAGGAAGCATAATATTTGTGTGAAAGACATATAATCAAACATAAAGTTTAAATCTTGGCAATTTTAGTTTGAAATCATTTTATTCTAATATCGCATATCCAAATTAAAGTGTTGTCGATGCGACTCATGATGAATTTTGATTGTTTAATTATACTTGATTCGATTAATTGTCATTGTCATGACATTTTCTGCGATAATATATATAGGATGTTTCGATTTCAAAAATCTACTTGATATCATCTAAGCGAAAGGTACTTGAATGATTTCCCTTTCCAGTTTTCATTTATTTCGGTCTTCATGATTTTTTTTCCATTCTAATATTTTGTCATGTTTTGTGCGGAAATTGTTGAGGGGAAAATTACACACGTGTTAACCTACTAATATTTTGAATGAATGTGCATGATAATTAATTAATGAACAATAATCTTTCAACATAGCCTCCAACTACCATGTAAGATTAAGATTTTACTGACACAAATCCGAAATGATAACAATAAAAACACAATTTGTGGTAAAAGAATTCTCATTCATCAGCTTTATCTAGCAACAGTTGAAAGAGGCGGCAAAATAGGAAGTAGGTGAAATGGGTGAGAAGTCTTCAAAGTGTCATTTCAATGCAAAAATACATTTAACTTATTTTATTCGGAAAATGAGGTTATCATTGATAGATTATATCTTTGACAAATAAGTGTTCTAGGTCCATGTGGCTCAAGTCGCCGTTTGAACAAATGCAAATTTTTCGTGTGTTTGACCCGTTAGTACATTACCCGACTGCCCATTTTTAGCTCGACTTTTTCGATCACCTTTTCGATTGAAAATCAATATGGATTGTTTTTATGTTACACAAAGTTATTTCGACCCGGATAAGCCGGTGACAACAACACAAGCGTGATAATATTGCATGAGTTAATGAACTATTTTCCGCTTTTCTTATATTTATATGCTAATTTTCTTTATTTCAACATATTTATGCTTCTTGATATTCTTATGTTTCTGACGATCAATTGGTGCATATTCAACTTATATGTTTGAAAAATACTTATCTTTAAGCGGTTTATAAAGGTATGATAATTGCTATTTCATGCTTAATTCCAGTGACATTTGGGGAACAGACACAGAAAAGGAGGCTCATGCTTTCCTATGCAGTTGAATATGGCATTAATACTTTGGACACTGACGAAATGGTAAGAGATAATCATTCCCAATACTTCGTATTCCCTATCTTTAGCATGGATATATATGTTCACTATCAGTTACTATACAACTATTTTATCCGTAGCAACTGTATGCAGAAGAATTGCACGTTTCCCCCTGATTAGACAATCTCCTTCAAACATGATATTAACTTAATAGAGAATTTAAGCTATATGAATTTTTGCATTATACCTTCCCTATCCACTACTTGATGAATTTGGTCAATACACCTTATAACTTGAACTACACTGAAAACCTCACATCATTTCTATAACTGTGTTTTGTTGGAAACTATTTATTATGATGTATCTAAATGTAAGGTATCCCAATTACATGCCAGGAGTATGTAGGAATAGTAGAATCCGCCATTTAGCGGATGGACAAGCAATACAATATACATAAATTGGTTGTGGCTTTTTATTCAGTAGTTCTATGAATTGCCTTGACAAGTGTTTATTTTCCTATATTTGATACTGCATTCGCTCTTTTAACCACTGCGGTTCCAGTGAGGAAAGAGACACAAAGATAAACAGATACTTATATTGGAAACTGGCTGAAATATTGACCACGTGACCAGGTACTTTTCCTCTTCTCAACATCGTTGTCTTTTTGTGTCACAATTGTACCAACTATATTTATTAACTGTATTTCTTTGTAGATTGATCATAGGAGGCCATATAACTTGGCGAGATTCCAACATAATTTGGGGCGGGTGATGGACCAAAACAACAAATCTGAACCAAATCGAAGTTTTCTTCAAGAATCTCCCTCATGGCCTGTACTTAATACACAAACCATCGGGAGGGACTAGAAAGAAGCTTTAGTTAAACTTACTTAAAAGCTTGGAAATATACAAGCTAGGGCTCATGGGTCTGAGTGAGTCGCGGTACCCTCATGCAATGTAGATTGGATTGAAAGTTTTTCCACCAATGTGACGAGTTTGGAGAAAAGAGGTGTTGGTGCCTTTGCTAATGATGGAGAAAAAGCGACCTTTTCAAAAAGTTAAAACAGTCGACCCAAATGGATATCCATTCTTTCTAATCTTGATTTGGATTTCGCTATTTACGATAGTAGCGATATCATAATTTATGGAATTTTACGTGTATCACTTGTCTTGCTTACAATGGCCATCGAGCTCTTAGATTCACAATATTAATTTAGACTTTTCTGAATTTTTGATTTTTCTAGGTCGGTTGCTATTTTTCTTTATTTAAAAGCAGTTTTAAGCCTTTTTAATTAGCTTTTAATACAATTAAATCGGAAAAACTTCAAAAAATAATTTTCATTTTCTTAGGTTAAGATAAATATAAAAGTCAAAAATATTTTCAGATTTTCTTAGTTAAATTTGTATTTTTAAGCAATTTAAGTAGTTTTAAATAGTTTTTAATTCACGGAAAATACAAAAATAATCGAGAAAATACAAAATTAGTTTTGAAAATTCTCTTTAGTTATTTTAGATTTTCTAAGTCATAATTTCATTTTTTTAGCTTTATTTCATATTTTCTTGTATTTTAGGCTATTATTAAATAAGTAAAAATAGTTTTTAATTAATAATAATTAGATAAATGGTTTTAAAAATAATTTTCTTTTTCTAAAAATTTTCTTTTATCATTAGGTTTGTAAAAATGTTATTTTCATATTTTTAGGATTAATATTGTTTAAGTTTCACATTTCCTTTTGTACGTCACGTAGTTTTTAATTTAAGTTTTATAAAAGAAAAATCAAAAACATCATTTAAAAAAATAGTGATAGCATTTATTTAATATAGTTTATCTTTTTAATTTTCTTTAATTTGCATTTAAGCCCCTGTAATTTATAAACTTTTCTGTAGTTATAATCAATCACAAATCTTTTAGTTCAAATCCTCCGATCACTATTCGTTTGGTGATTCATCGCTTGACTCGTTGGGACATAACGACACAGAAACCCTAAACTCTCGATCTTCATTGCATTTGGTTCGGTGTTTGAAGTTTATTACGGTTGGCCATTCAGTGGCTAGCTTGCGTGATAAAACTTGCGGTTTGGCACCGAATCAAATTTTAGCCTTGCCTTGGGTCTGTGCTAATTATCTTACGTTTAGCAGATTAGTGATTTGGATATTCACTCCTTGTTCATACCATCTATATGTATTTATATTTTCTTATAAAATCCAAAAATCCAAAAACATCTTAAAATCAAAAACCAAAAGATTTTCATTCTTTGTTTTACAAAATGTTTATCCAAAAATCCAAAAATATTCATCTTTACCCTCTTACCCTTTTGATACTTTATCCCTTTACCCTCTATCCATTTGATTCTAACTTCTCATGGAATCTCTCGACTCTGACGAATTCGGGACGAAGTTGAAAAACTCAGACTTTATCACAAATGTCAAGAATTCGTGTTGTTCGTGATGATCCATTAATTACTGCGTAGGGAAATGGAGCGAGAAACCGGGGTGACAAAGGACCGGTACTTCCATCGATAATGGAGGTGCTAAATCGTCCAACCTACGGTTATCAAAGATCTAACCCTCGATTGCTCTAAGCCGTCTAAAATTGATCCTAAACTTTCACGATTTACGGTTAAAAGCAATCATGCGAAATTTAGACGGTGACTAGCAAGAATGACTTGCCTAATCTTCCGTTTCTCAAGAACGAGAACAGGAGACCATAACGGAAGTGGTGGAAATTGCTAGCTCTCGAGCACACCACTTGTCCCACTCGGATTTTCAAAATATTCTTGAGACTTGATAGTCATTCGGATCACCATGTTGGTTTTGTTGATTCTTTGAATAAACCGATTCCTTCTCATAACTCTCAAATGAAATCGTTTATTCCTTGTGTCGGTTGTGGGACAAGTACACATTTTTCTTAACCTAAGAAAAATGAAAAATTATTTTTTTGAAGTTCTTCTGATTTAATTGTATTAAAAGCTAATTAAAAAGGCTTAAAAACTGTTTTAAATAAAGAAAAATAGCAAACTGACCTAGAAAAATCTGAAAAATTCAGGAAAAGTCTAAATTAATATTGTGAATCTAAGAAAAATATAAAAACAGGGGCTTGTGTGGAGGAATATGAAACTGCATTGAAAGTGCTTAAGTAATAAGCATTCCAAATAAGCCAAAAGGTACCAAATGGGCACCAAGCGAAGCGAAGCTACACTAAGCTATAACTACCCAAATGTAACTTGTTACAACCGCTCTAAACCTCTATTGTGCTTAATGAACAAATTTGATGATTTGAGTATAAGTGATTAACACTGTTTCCAGCTACTACTTTTAAGCTAGAGAATAAGCCACTTAATAAGCTGAGAATTAAAAACCGAAGTTGGAACTTAAAGAAGACACAGCTAGCTATCTCTAAACCAAGGATGAGCCCTGGATAAGCTCTATTGAGCTACTGTGCAAGGATCGCAAGACCACTGTGCGGACTCGGTTTCATCGAGTCGGTGCAGGGCACACTAGCCCATTTGACAAGCTAATTTCAAGCTTGTACAAAATTACCAAAAATCAGCAAAAATCATATTAAGAAAATAGACCAACTTAAGTTATAAAACCCAGAGTTTCACTTAAATTGAACCAGAAATGAATCTATTAAAAATCACTCTAGGTTGGTGCAAAACTGGTTTTATGACTTTTTGACTTTTGACAGAAATGGAAAATTGACTTTAATGAACTTTGCAACTAATTTAAGGACTGAGATTGATGTTATATGGTGAAATGAAACTAGTACAAGCTATCTCTATGTATTTTAAACCTAAATACTCATTTTTTTGCCAACTGATTCAAGCAATTTAGACCATAAGGACAGATTCAAAATGAGTTTGACTTTAAGCTTATGCAGAAGCAAGTTTTTTTTGACAAATATGATTTTAGTGACCTATATTAAAACTGAGTAGACAAATATCAAACACAAACAAGAGCTCAAGCTCAAATCAACCACTGATCCAAACACAACTTTTATGGCGGTTTGAACTTTTGGTGAGCTAACCTCGAACTAGTATGTATTATCACTTAAACTGATTCTAACTATCCTAATTACAACTAAATAGACAGGTTTAAGAGACTTAATGACCACAGATTCCAATACAAACACAATATGCAACTGAATTAGAAATAGAGTTGAAATAAAAACTCACAAATGTCCAACTTATTTGTGCAGCTTAAACAGAACCCAAACCAAACTAAGCTACTCAAATCCAACCCAAATCAACTCTGCATCAACCCCATTCCATTTCCAAACTGCTTGAACCAACATTCCACAAAGTTTTACTTTTGTTGACCACATACCAAACTTGCTTAAATCTGTTTTATGAACTTACCAAAAGTTATAATGAGCTTAAATAAGCTTGTTTTGAACTTAAAAATAAGCTATTTGAGGCTAGGACATAAGAGCATGAAATTGGATTTTTCAACAGTAAACACAAGAACATGAATTTTAGCTAAACTTTGAAATTAATGCTTAAAAGCAGATTACAATGATAAAATAACTTGAGTTTAGATCATAGAAACAAAAGATTACATTTTAAAACTTAAACTAAAACATTTATACTAAAAACGACATAAAGGAAATTTTAAAAACTAACTACTACTTCTACTATCTTTCTCTTGCTTCCTTTTATACACCAAACTGCTTCTCTCTCCAATCTGAGTGAATCCCACTTGCTTTGATAGCCATTGGATAGCTTGATATAATCTTGGCCGTTTGATCACATTTTGGCGCCAAAATGTTTTTTTGCCAGTTGGGGGTTGAGTGAAGGGGTTGAAGAAGCATTAAATGTGTTTTGGAGTTTGGTGGAGGTGGAGTAATAAGGGGAGTGGGAATTGAGCTGGAGTGATGGGAGGATTGAGTGTTGCAGAGATTTGGTGAAGAAGAAGATTTGGCGGGGTGTGTTTGTTTGACTGAGAAAGTTGACCGGGGGTTTAATATTATAAAGGGGTCCAAAGGTGTACATGGCATGGGTCGAAAAAGGAAATGGCGGGGTCAAATGGCAGCGGGGGTCGAGGGTTATTAATAACAAGGACTTGTATTGCAAATTCTGAAAATACAAGGACCAATGCTGCCAATTTTGCAAAGTTGTTTCAAGGGACTAAAACTGACAAGCTTTAATAGTACAAGGACCAAACTTGTCATTTTCAAATTTCCAAGGACCATTTTTGCCAATTTTTAAACTTGAAGGACCAAATTTGTAATTTCTCAAAACTTTTGATATTTTTCACCAAAGGACTAATTTTGACAAGTTATGATTTTAAAAGGACCTTTGGTGATTTTACTTTTGAAATAAGTGCTCAGGGACTATTTCTGACAATTTTGAAACTTGGGGACCAAAGCGCCAATTATGCAAACTTAGCTCATTTTCATCGATTTTAAACATTTTGCATACGAAACATATAAAATGCAACTTTGAGATATTTTCGATATTTTGATGCATTTCGAGCATTTTAAACATTTTGCGATTCAGATTAACCAAAATGATGAGTATTTACACACTCATCACGAGCCCACGAACTTGCATAGTGAGCATCTGCATTTGAGACAACAAGTTCTTGACGGTACTCGTGAGAGGCTCAAGTGGTTTGGCCACCTAACCGTAGTTTGTAGTAGTAAAACTACTGGAAAATCAGTGGCTGGTATGAATTTAACTGATGACGAAAACCTGGTGTTGTTTGATGTCAATCGTTCAGTCATTTGGCAATCATTTGATTACCCAACATATTGTTTAGTAACGGGACAACAAATGTTTCAAGGACAACAACTAATACCGAGCATTTCAACAACCAATTAGACGACTCAAAAAGGTTTGATTTCTCTTCAAGTAATTGAAAACACCGGTTTGTTTGGTTATGTTGAATCAAGATTTGAAACACATAAACTTGTACATACTGCCTTCCAGGTAATTGAATTTTAAATTCCTTAATTCTCTTCCCTAAAACTTATTACAGTCGTTATTAATTACTGTCTGGATGAACATATCAGGCAATGTCTATAATAAAGGTGGAGCAAGATGTTCGTTCAACAGCTGCAGCAGTTTTAAGTTCTCTAGGGGTGAGCAAAAACCCAACTGAATATAGGTCATCAACAATCAGACTTTCAGCGCAATTCAATGGGGGCGCATTTAAGCACAAGTTGAATCCCACACCCGTCCCTTTAGAAAACAATCAAGCATCACGTGATACAGGTGAGTAGTATACTTTAGATATTTTGCAATTGGTCAAGCATGTCATAATAAGTTTACCTTGCTTAAATTGATTTTGTTTTGTGAATGATTGTGCAGATGTGTATTGAACGACAATACTCACCATCTGATGTGGTTCAGATGTTAGATTCTGCATTTGAAAACTTGCCTCCACACTGCCCTCAAAACCTTCCAATTTTCAGAGAAACATGATGGGCTTCTCGTGGTCAGTAGGTATCTCTTACTTAGGTTTTTATTCGTATCCATGAATCTTTTCTAATTTTTGCTAATACTTTGATATAAATAATAGGCTTATCAACTGTTATTAGACTCATCGACTTATTTTGAGCTTATAAGCGATAATAAGCTCATAAGCCACTGATATAAACATATGAAAAATAAGCCGATAAGCCTAAAGCTATTAGCTCATTGAAAGTGGTAAAGTATATGTGTCATTCATTTATTGGTTCAGTTTTGTCTCGAATGAATCATGGTAAGAATGTTTAATCAGGATATGACGATGATAAGGAACTTTTGAAGTCTCAAATGAACTTTGAAAAGAAGTTTGGAAAATCGGCTATCTTTGTCACTTCAACCTTAATGGTTGATGGTGGAGTTCCACCTTCTTCAAGCCCGGCCTCACTTCTGAAAGAAGCCATTCATGTGATCAGTTGTGGTTATGAAGACAAAACCAAATGGGGTTTGGAGGTAAAACCATCATTTTCATGATAATTATGTGACTTTTCTTTCCTACACGTTAATAGTTTCTTACTAATAAAGTATCTTTACAATGCAGTTGGGCTGGATTCTGGGTCTATCACGAGAGGATATTTTAACGGTTTCAAGATGCATTGTCGTGGTGGAGGTCCATATATTGTATGCCAAAAGACACGCATTTAAAGGGTGCTGCTCTATCAATCTATCAGATCGTCTTAACCAAGTTTTACGTTGGGCTCTTGGTTTAGTTGAAATCTTTTTCAGTCGACATAGTCCAGTTTGGTATGGTCACAAAGGGGGTAATCTTAAGTGGCGTAATAATTTCCATCTTCGTAAGCGGACACATAAATAGGTATCCGTACATTATTTATGCCTTACCAAACCGCTTCCTGGAAAATGAAACTAGGTGATCCCTTGGAGGTAAGATTTCCTTGACAACTTGACAGTTGATGAAGTTATCAGCCCACTCAGTTAGTTTTGGAAACTTATCTTTTGTGAAAAACTTTATTTCAGTAGCTTCTTCAATTGTTCCAAGCCAATAGGCTACAAAATCACGAGGAAGCTTTGCCAGTGATACATAGAAGGATGGAATCACTAAAAGTCTGCAAGAAACTAAAGATTGGCTATACGAAAATAGTGATGACGAATCTGATGAACATGACTATACTGGGAAACTCGATGATCTCAAAAAGGTATCTAGAAAATGCTACTTGCCAGCTGATTATCTTCTTGGATACATAATAAGCACTATATATAGTTTTATAGCAGCATAATGTCATTTAAATCATCTAACAGTCTCAAAACATAAGCAAACCCAAGGATATTTCATGCACTGCTCTTTCTAAGTGAGGGTTTTGATAAGCCTAAGTGACAACCATGGTACCTTGAGCATACCTAAGAATCCTCTATACACAACATACATAAAGCTTACCCAAACAGATAGGTAAGTAAACTAAGTACGGTTTAGCTAATTAAAAGTTGAAAATAGATGCGGTTACAGATTGCGGTCATTGTGTATAAATAGTTTAACAATCAGAAAAAAGTTTCACGGGTCAACAAACCCATTTTGATCCATATTAAAATAATTAAAGTAGAACGGGTGGTAGTCACTAATTTATGTGTTCGTTTCCTTAAAATTTAAGAAGAATTTCAACCACAAACCTTTTGACCTGGCCATTTGTAATTTTTATTGAGAGAGTCCTATATTTCCGTCAGCTCACCGACAATTTTTTACCATGTTTCAACCACAACCCTTTTGACCTTTCCATTTGTAGTTTCTATTGAGAGAGACCTATATTTCCCTCAGCTCATCGACACATTTTTACCATGTTATTATAGGCTGTTGGCAAAGATTTTCGAGCTCTTAATGGTTAATTGACCGGAATGGCCTTTCGTGTACCAACTGTTGATGTCTCAGTTGTTGACTTTACTGTGAGACTTGAGAAGAAGGCTACTTATGAGCAGATCAAGGGTGCTATTAAGTAATTTCAGACTATTATAAAGAATTAGATGTTTCTATTTTCAGTTTCTGAGGTTATTTTGTAAATTGTAATAACGAGTGTTTTTGTATTACATGGAGGAATCCGAAGGCAACCTTAAGGGCATTTTGGGATATACTGAAGATGATGTTGTATCCACCGACTTTATTGGTGTGACAAGGTCGGGATTGCTTTGAATGAAAACTTCGTGAAACTTGTCTCGTGGTACGACAACGAATGGGGATACATGTAATCTTGCAGTTTCTTTCCCTCTTTTCTTACATCAAAATTTTTAGTTTCTATATAAATTTTCCACTGTCATCATGTATACGATCTTTTATTTTTGTCGGTTACACTATAATTTGTTTTGCATCTTCCGTGTGGTGACTTGATTATTACATTGCATCCGTTGAAGCCTAAATATTCAACAAGTGAATGGTGATCCGATTCTACCATGCTTGGAATGTGTTGATTTTCTTAGGACTTTTTGAATAATGCGAATCTTTTGGGACAAGGTTTTGGGGGTACTACAGATATTGGAATAATGTTGGTACGTGTTGCAAAGTGCCAAGTCTTTATTCAGTTTTGTAGGCTCCTTTTTGGTTAAAAGATCTATCAAAAACTACACTCGGTCGGAAAAATGAAATCAACCAATCTCATTATTGAATCAGGCTTGTAATTTATAATTTATGATTTATAATATGCATTATATGTAATACACATTTTATCTATGTATCCTTGGAAAGTGGGTTGCAATCAATATTCTAAAAAGTTTTAATAATCTTTTCTTAAATGCAGGTAATGAGTTTCTAATACCATGTTGTGATTTCGTAGGTTTAGTTTATGAGAGACAAAGGTGCACTTCCCCTCCACCATGTGAAATATTATTATCAGTCAACAACCCAAACATTGCAGTTATTTTTCTAAAAAATGACCTAATTACCGATCTGTATAACCTCTCTTTATAATGAGTGTTCTTTATCTTTCAGGCCTCCCTTAATAATAAATAATATTCAGTAATGTAATCATCTGGTATAAAGCACTCTACTTGGTTACTTATGTCTATTATTTTGGTTTCCGGATAAGACTAGATTCTCGGGGGAATCAAAAGGACACAGGGTGGTGAGGCTCAACATATACAGAATGAATCCATAACTCAAAGAGGTACAGACTTGAGGGGTCAAATTGCAAGACATGTAGCTATGAGCAGGGTTGACTCACGATTTCTTTGAAAAATTACTTGAGTCTGCATAACAATAACAACTGAAATGGGATTCTTTTTTTTTTTTCTTTTTTTTTTTTTTTTTTTTTTTTTAAGATGGCGAATGGTGAATATTCTTTGGTATGTATTCTTTTTATTTTCTGAATTATCAGAACTAATTCAGATATTTACATTTAATACCATTAGACTTACGAGTTTACAAGCCCAATGAGGAAAATTATTGCCAATTCTCATAATACACTCATGTATATTTTCATTATAATAGTAACTAAAATGCATTTTGTTACCAATCCTATATATATTAACATGCTAAAATAGCCTTAAGTGCATTGTTATTCTTAGAGGCTGCTATTGTAAGCAATTGACTAGGAAAAATAATGCCATTCATCTTATATTACAAGAAAAATGAATCAATGGTAAAATGTAGACTTGATGTAATTTTAGAGTCCATAGTGAACTACTTATATGATTTGCGATTGACATGACCATTAAACTTACATTGAGCATTTAAGAAGCCCATATCATAATTGGTTGGTTGATTGACCTTCACTATGGTCCGTTTCAACCTATTACAGTTAATAAGTTGTTAAATAAGTAAACCGTCCATCCACCTTTCACTATTTTGGCCTCCTCCGCAAGACCCAGACCAAAGCAAGGTATAATAATTGATACTCATCATATATATTAATTTTGGATGGAGTGTGCTTTCTACTACTGTGTATTATGTATGATGGTACTGAAACGTACGTGATACCATAACACAAAATCTCAAGAAAGCACCAACAACCAGATAAAATCATGTTCATTCATTGCTCACAAATTAGAAGGTATTAACGGAATCTGTGAAAAAGTGACTTTAACTTGTATTGGATTTTGACAATATAGCTTTGAAACAAACCTTCACGCCCCTTTTCGCGTTAAGCATGTGTGTAATTTATACGTTGATTTGATAGTATTACTTGCCTGATACAAGCTAAATTCTTATTATAAATATAATTGAAAGTTATATCTTACTTTTGTATCCAGGCACATATTATGACATAGGTTGATTACTTTGGTCATTCACATCCGATAAATTTTCTAAAGATATCGTCCGAGAGGCATCCTTTCCTTGTTTGTTGGGTTGGTTCACGCGCGCGCAAACGAGCACCGGCCGCAACAGCAGGACATCAGGTTTTGGAGACCCACGTTCTACCGAACTGAACTAAGAACGCTTTCTTATCACAGACATTAGACCATTTTGTCCCTATATGAAAAGATGCTGAAAAGATATTTTTTTAATCAATGCAATCACACTTGTGCAAATTTGATATATTTATTCTTGAGTTGGTTCGTAATCGCTACCCATCAAGTGAAATATGCCTAATTGACGATGTCTTGGGTAATATCTTTCATGCAATTTTGTAAACTTGGACTTTGTAGCAATATCTATTCTAACCAATCTGAAATTCATGATTAATATTCTTTAGAACAAAATGTTAGAAAATAGTTACCTCCTTTTAAGAAAAAGAAAAACATGTTCGCAATCAAAGTACTTACTTGCTTTTAGCCGTTTTATGAATTATGGTAACATCAATTATAGTTCATAACCGTTTCATTTAACTTTTAATTACTTTTTAGTATATAATTGTTCAACTAAACACTAAAAATAAAAACCAAAATCAAAATACTTATATGCTTTTAGCCGTCTTATGAATTATGGTAACACCAATTATAGATCTTAACCGTTTCATTTAACTTTTAATAACTTTTTACTATATATTTGTTCTAATAAATCCTAAAAATAAAAACAACAAACCAAAGTACTTACTTTTTTAGTCGTTCTATGAATTATGGTAACATCAATTATAGATCTTAACCGTTTCATTTAACTTTTAATTACTTTTTAATATATATTTGTTCTACTAACCACAAGTCATACCAGTCCATCGGACGACTTTGACACTAGTGTATATATATATATATATATATATATATATATATATATATATATATATATATATATATATATATATATATATATATATATATATATATATATATATATATATATATATATATATATATATATATATATATATATATATATAAATGCTAATAAACTATGAAATGTGAATAATAAATGGGTTTTGTACCAAAATTATCGATAACAAGTCTTATCTTGTTATTTACTATTTTAAGCGAAACTAACGACTAAATTGAAAATGTTTTGCAATAAATAAGTAATTAATATTTTGAGTACACGTTTATCAATAAATGTCAATTGTGGACATTTAATATTGGTTTAAGTATTTAATTGCTTACGTTGTGCACATGGGTTACGGATAACCTAACATTAATAGTGTTGATCCACGTGGGTAGCGGACTTATTAGGTTGACGAATCCAATAAGAACCCGCTAGGTACGTTGGATAACCTTATTAATGGGTGACTTATCCTTATGACTCGTTAGGATGCGACCGGTTTATGGAATA
>CM040238.1:228586347-228709503 GCA_022545495.1 Chrysanthemum lavandulifolium | reverse complement strand
CTTATGAGAATCTTCATGGAATGGTAGAAAGGAAAACGGCTTCTTGAAGCGCCCGATGGAACATTATGCTCGAGATGTAGTCGGATACCATTTCATGGTGGAATCCGTGAGTTGATTATGCATGAGTCGCATAAATCAAAATACTCTATTCATCCCGGAGTCGATAAGATGTATCGGGATCTTAAGAAACTTTATTGGTGGCCCAATATGAAAGCCGATATAGCTCAAGATGTTAGTAGGTGCGACTTGCTCTAAAGTTAAGGCCGAACATCGAAACCATCGGGACTTTTAGTTCAACCCGAACTCCGGAATGGAAATGGGAGCGAATAACCATGGACTTTATCACTAAATTACCGAGAACAATTAGCGGCAATGACGCTTATCTGGGTAATACTTGATCGCTTAACTAAGTCTCGCTTCACTTAGCTATTAGTGAAACCGATAGTCTTGATAAGCTTGCTCGATTATATCATAAGGAGATAGTATCGCGTCATGGAGTACCGATATCTATCATTTCCGATAGGGATAGTCGCTTTACATCCCACTTTTGGAAGTCGTTATGCAACGTTAGGAACAATTTGGATATGAGTACCGCTACCATCCATGCATCGATGGTCAAAGCGAGAGAACTATTCAGACTTTAGAGGACATGCATAGAGCATGTGTTATTGATTTCGGCAAAGGCTGGGAGAGACACCTCCCTTTGGCCGAATTCTCTTACAACAATAGTTATCACTCTAGCATTAAGGCCGCCCCATTTGAGGCACTGTATGGCCGAAAATGCCGTTATCCTGTTTGTTGGGCTGAAGTTGGCGAGAGTCAACTTACAGGTCCCGAACTTGTCTTAGAAACCACTGAGAAGATAGTACAGATTCGTAATCGGTTGCAAACCGCTCGTGATAGACAAAAGAGTTATGCCGATAAGAGACGTAAACCTTTAGAATTTCAGGTTGGAGATCATGTTATGTTGAAAGTTTCTCCTTGGAAAGGAGTGGTTCGTTTTGGGAAACATGGAAAACTCAATCCCCGATATATTGGTCCCTTTCCAATCCTGGAAAGAGTCGGACCGGTAGCATACCGCCTGGAGCTACCATCGGAACTGAGTAGTGTACACAATGTCTTTCATGTTAGTAATCTTAAGAAATGTCTTTCGGAGGAAAACATAGTGGTGCCTTTAAGAGATATTCGTATTGATGAGAAATTGAATTTTGTTGAGGAACCGATTGAGATTATGGATTGTGAGGTTAAGAGGCTGAAGAATAGCCGTATACCGATTGTTAAAGTTCGTTGGAGCTCCCGGCATGGACCGGAGTTCACTTGGGAACATGAGGACGTTTTCCGTAGGAAGTATCCTAAACTATTTATGACACCAAGCAACTCGGAGTGAAACCCGGGACGGGTTTCCTCTGAGGTTGGGAGGCTGTGACAACTGGCAATTTAGGGAGTCTATTTTAGGTAACCGCATTACGTTAAACTAAACTGAGATTTGCCTTTATCACTATTTTTATAAACCGTGACTTGGTTTTATATCGTCGATTGGTTTTTACGGTTTATTTCATTATTAAATGAGTTATCGTATGCGTTTTAACTCTATTTGGTAGGCACTATTCGATTTGGCACTAGAAAAGCCTAAAACAAGAGTTATTGTAACTTTTAGACCGTAACTCGAAAATTGACAAATAAATTGTCAAAACTCATGGAATAACGTAAGTAACGATGTTGGAAAGTTAAATAAAAGTCGTGGGACACTCGGGGGACGATATGTGAGCTCGGGAATGGGTAAACGAGATAGATACGAAAAATTACAACCCGAACCCTCCCCTTTTAATTGTAGTCGGCGCCCCCCTCCCAATTTAATTATTTTGAGGTCCCTAAGTCCCATGTATATAAAGGGTCATCCACCCTCACTTCCACCTTTCATTCTCTCACTAAAAACACACACAATACACCTTTCTCTCTCTAAAACAAAACCCTAGCCACCACCATTGTGGCCGCCGCCACTGTTCTGGCGACCAACACCGTACGCCGGAGCTTTCTTAACCACCACCACCATCTTAAAGATCTCTCTTTCCTCTTTCCAACCATATATCATACGCTCCATTTGGACTTCAATAACACCTTCAAATCTTTGAATCAAGATTCGTACTTTTAGGGTTTCAAAGGGCTTTTGCAATTGGTGATTTGATAAGATAAAGAGAACATGTTTTGAGCTTGTTTGGGCAATAATAACCCACGAATTGATAATTAAGGTTTCGACCTAATTATAATTTTTGTGGCTTTTGGGTGGAACATGAAATTAAAGCTAATTAGTGACTAAGTAAACAAGTAATTAGTGTTTGGTACATGTGTGGTGTATTAATTTGATGGGTTTGTGCATTTAGGGTTTAGTTGCATGTTTTTGATTAAGAATAGTTGATGGGTTTTGTGTTTGGTTAGTGTTTGGAGCTTGAATGATTGGATTGGGATGTTGTGGAAGTGATTTGGTTGTGTTTGGTGATGAATTAAGGGACGTACGAACCACCATGGTCACGTACGTGACCCATGGGTTGGTGTACGTGACCCACTTGGGTCATGGGTCCGAGTTGGGTCGATTTGGTAGCTTATTGATTGGTTTTGTTGAGGTTTGGATGAGACGCGTGGAGCCGAAAAGCCTTTAGAAGCTTGTTTGGTTCACGTGGTCTTGACCGCAACCGTGTCATGACCATTAGGGTCATTTCATTGGTTTCGAGTATATTTGGTTGATTGATTTGTTGGCGAGATTGGTTTGAGTTGTTTTGGGATTGAATTACGATATTATGACATTTAATTTGGACTTGATATATATAATTGTCAACTTTGAGCTACGTCGGCTTTACTTTGACTTTTTAGTCAATAGTTGACTCCGACAAAGCCG
This sequence comes from Chrysanthemum lavandulifolium, assembly GCA_022545495.1. Taxonomy (NCBI): domain Eukaryota; kingdom Viridiplantae; phylum Streptophyta; class Magnoliopsida; order Asterales; family Asteraceae; genus Chrysanthemum; species Chrysanthemum lavandulifolium. The sequence continues at coordinate 228,706,610 of CM040238.1, read as the reverse complement.
TAACATGGACTTTAGTATAATTTGGACTATTGATTGATTAAAAGCCGAGAAGTTATGACTCGTGCTTGTGGACTCAAACTAATAACGATATGAGATTAATAATGAAATTTATATATATATATATATATATATATATATATATATATATATATATATATATATATATATATATATATATATATATATATATATATATGAAAATGCTAATTAACTATGAAATGGGAATAATAAATGGGCTTTTGTACCAAAATTGTCGATAACAAGTCTTATCTTGTTATTTACTATTTTTAAACGGAAACTAACGACTAAATTGGAAATGTTTTGCAATAAATAAGTAATTAATGTTTCGAATACACGTTTATCAATAAATGTCAATTGTGGACATTTAATATTGGTTTAAGTATTTAATTGCTTACGTTGTGTGCATGAGTTACGGATGACCTTACATTAATAGTGTTGATCCACGTGGGTAGCGGACTTATTAGGTTGACGAATCCAATATGAACCCGCTAGGTACGTTGGATAACCTTATTAATGGGTGACTTATCCTTATGACTCGTTAGGATGCGACCGATTTATGGAATAATAAGCGATACGAATGAATAATTGAGTTTATCGAGTTGACGAATTCGATAAGGTCACTGCTTATTCGAAACTTATTGGACTACGGAGCTTATCGCTAGACGCCTCATTGTGTCGCATTGAGTCACATATTGTGTTGAATGGAGTTGCATATTGTGTTGCGAAGCGTAATATATGGGTTGTTTGAGTGCATTCATGGCATCATATTGAGTCGATACACCCACATGAGGAATACCAAACACTAGGATTAAATGGTGAAACGAGACATTTTGGAAATAATGAAACGAAATACATTGTGGTAGATAACGTTGATTTTGAGGAATGTATATATTAAGTTTGGTCTACATTAATAGGTTGTACCGATTCGATAGTTGCTGTGCTGTGATACCGTTATCTTCTGCTAGTGTTTATTTGTGCGTTGATTGCTTGAGGTGAGTTTCATAGCCCCACTTTTATTTACGTTTTGAACTATTTTGGGGTGAGAATCATCCTACTGCTTTTTGGACCGTGAAAACTATTTGGATTTGCTTATGTGCTTGACTATATAGATAGTTGTGCTGTAGTCGTTGCCTTAGTCTAGGTTTAACCGTGCCTAGCTAAGAATAGACTTCTACATCGACCTAGTCTGGGGTTGGTAATTGTTCTAGATTTTGCCACAACAGTCTTTGGACTAGAGTCGCAGGGCCCGAGTACTCCCCGGATGCGGATTTGATTGGAGATCCGGTAGGATCATGTGTGAATGGTTTTATCTATCTTAGGTCTTGCATAGCAAATCAACTCTTACAGTCCACTATGATTTTGTTGAACTTAAACCTATGAACTCACCAACGTAGTGACCTTTTAGCATGATTTCTCGGGTAATTGAGAGATGTTTGGATTACTTAATCGGTGGAAGCTTGGCATGGAGGCGTGGTTCAAGGATCATTTTCCGACTACGATAAACTATGGGGACCTATCTTAATAAATCATGTTTTGGGCCTAATTTTATATTTTGGATTAAATGTTTTGAATACTTAAATTTGGGATTGGTTTTGAATATTAAATGACTCTCTTTTGGCTATACTTGTGTGCGATACCAATCCAAAAGTAACGCCCCGAAAACTTGATTAAGTCTTCCGCTGTACCGAGATTTGGGGGTGTTACATTTTGTGTATCTTGTTACTGCGATTGTGTGTATAAAAAAATTGGTGTCAAACGGAAAAGATGGTGTAGAAAAGTATAATATTGACGGACTTATTGATGAGAGGCCTATAATCTTCAAACTGGTTTATAAATTCACGTTTCTATACATCCTACTTTAATACACTATCTTATGTTACCCTTTTTTATTTTTTTATAAACCCTTTTTACACAATTACTTTTATACACAAACAAAAATGATATGTTATTATTGCCTTACATACTTGTAAATTCGTTACTTTAAACTATTGTTACACAAAACACATGCTCAAATATTGTCTCTTCAATACAAACATCACTTGTAAAATTCAAATACATAGACTGTTAGCCTTAATAGTTTTTATTAGAAGTGATGGTCATTCACGTTTAGTAACTTTGTAACGTGTGTTAGATATCATATTAGAATAGTCAACGGGCTCGTGGATTGGACTAAGCTAATTGGCTAGAAGTTATGTTAAGCTAGCCTTGAATAAGTTCATGTAACCCAATCCAATCCAAGTCCACCTCGAGGCCCATGGAAAGCCCATTAGGGCGTCTAGAATAAGGAGTATAAATACCCCTCAAATTGTCATTTGAAGGGTGTGCTTGAGTGTGTGTGTGTGTTTTCCTTTGAAATAAACATCTTATTGTTTTCATCTTTCTCTCTACACATACACGATTTCATAACATCAAGTCACCATCTTTCTCTTAATTTTTCTTCTTTATTTTACGCATAACATAGTTTGTGTTTAACGTGTTCATCTTGTGTAAAGTTGGTATACGCATAAGGTTGGTGTAAAAACGTGGTCCTACAATTGGTATCAATCGCCTAACAATGGTTTATGAGTGTTTTGGTTGAAGTTTTTTTGTGTTGTTACGCGTAGTTTCGTTCTCAATATTGTCACGCTTAAAACTTTAATTTTTGCACTAAAATCTTCAAGATTCTTTTGGTTTGAGTTTCTTATAGTGTTACGGATTCTAGTGTCAATGAGAAAAATGATTTATCAAAACCAGTCACTCCACCTGCCTTGCCTAAACAAAATGTTGAAAAAGGAAAAGCGGTTATTGAGAAACCAAAAGTTTTAGCTCCTGGCCTTTTTAAGATGAGTACCACTAATGAGTCTGCCTCCACATCTAAAACATATGGAACAAACGACATAAGTTTAGAAAGGCACTCCAAAGAGACTAGGAAAGCTGAAACCACCTCTCTAGATAAAATTGTGAATCCTAATGAGTGTGCCTTACCTTCTACATGACTAGAAAGCACCTCTAGGAGCAGCAGACTAAAGCCTAAGAGCAATACAAGGAACAATAGAGTCTCGCTTGCCTCTAAGAGTAGTCGCTTGAATAAAGAGAAGAACGTAGAAGAACACCCTAGGAGTTTACCGCTTTGTAATAAGAAAGACATTTCATCTGAATGTAATGAACCTATGAAACTTGCTAAGTCTAATGAATGTGTTGAATCTGTTTGTTTAACTTGCAAGAAATCTTTAACCAATGTTCATGATGATTGTGTTTCTAAGAATGTGAATGATAAGCCTGTTAAGAAGAACGTTCCAAAAAGAACTTATGCTAAAAGAATAGGAAGACTAGTTGCGAGACTTAGGCTTTACACTACTGATAGGGAGCATAATGTTTACTTTAGGGATGACATTTGGAAACCAACGGGTAGAACTTTCACACTCCGAATGGTAGAATGAGTGATGAACTGTCTTACCAGAGATAACTTCTATGAGTGTGATCGATTTTACCTCTAACCCAAAGGAACCAAAATCAAAACGGTTTCCAAAATCTTCTTCTTCATTATTGGTAGGTTATCGAAATATGTCTTTGGATCATCGACTCAGTTGCTCCAAGAACATGACCGGAATCAAGGCTGGCGATCAATTTCGTCGGCAATTCATGGGAACCGACGTGTCGGAAATGATCATGTAGCAGCTATCATGGGTTATGGAGATCTACCTTTGGAAATTATTTGATCACTCGGGTTTACTATGTCGAAGGGTTGGGACATAATTTGTTTTCGGTCAGGCGATTCGTGATGCGATTTAGAGGTTGCTTTTAGGAAAATGCTTGCTTCGTTAGAAACTTGAATGGCACCGATCTCTTAACCGGAATCGTGATACAAACTTGTATGCTATCGACATAAACCAAATGGCCTCTTCATCACCAATATGTTTTATGACACGAGCATCGGAACAAAGTCACGGTTGTGGCGTGACGATTATCCCATCTCAATTCGACACCATCAACAAACCGCCAAAGACAACATCGTCAATGGACTTCAAAAGTTCAAATACACCAAGGATCACTTATGTCCATCATGCGAACAAGGAAAAGCAAAAGAGCATCATATAAACCCAAATCCATACCTCGTTCGGAAGCAAGGTTGCATATGTTGCACATGGACTTATGTGGCCCAATGAGAGTTGAAAGCATTAACGGAAAAAGTATATTCTTGTTATCGTCGATGATTATTCAAGATATACATGGGTTAGGTTTTGAGATCAAAAGACGAAGCACCGTGCATCATCATCACTTTCCGAAACGTATTCAAGTACTTCTTCAAGCTCCTGTAAGAGTTGTAAGAATGCACAACGAGACCGAATTCGCAAATCGAGTTAAGATCTTATTTTGAAGATGTTGGAATTACTCATCAAACATCGGTTGTTAGAACTCCACGCAGAATGGGGTAGTTGAAAGAAGAAATCGTACTCTTGTGGAAGTCGCCGCACAATGCTAATCTATTCTAGTGCACCGTTATTTCTATGGGTTGATGTTGTTGCAACGCTTGTTTCACTCGAACCGATCCCTAATCCATCCAAGATTTAATAAAACCCCATATGAAATAGTGAACAACGAAAACCCGATATCTCTTACTTTCACGTGTTTTGCGCTTTGTGCTATCCGACAAACGATGTAAGATCTAGGAAAACCGAAAGCTAAAGGTGATATTGGAATCTTCATTGGATATTCGAGATAGCTCGAGGGCATTCAGGGTGTATAACAGAAGAACTAGGAGCATCATGGAGACGATGAATGTGAATTTTGATGAACTTTCAAAAATGGCTTCTGAGAGACTCGCTCTAGAACCCGCACCAAACCCGCAGACTTCTGGACACATCAGTTTAGGACTCGTACATCAAAGAGCTCCATCAACTTTTGCTGACAAACCTCATGAAAAAGAATGGGAGAATTTCTTTGAGTTAATGTTCGATGAATACTATGGTGGAACTTCGACAAATGCATCAAACCATCATTCCGCTGCACCCGCTCAACATCATCTACCACCACCAACAAAAGATGCATCTACAACGGTCGAAACCAATGCACCAACTCCATCAACATCATCTACTCCAGCAACTCCAATTCTTCAAACAGTTTTACCAGCAGTTGATGAGCAAAACCAAAACATAACATTTCAAGAAGAACCTACTCAAAACCAGAATGATGCAACGTTAGATGCAGACTTATTTGAAAACCCGTTTGCTACGAATTAGTGAATCATCTTCCGCTTACGAGAACCATCTAACTCGCACTCATATAATCTACAAGATCCTTCACTCGAAGTGGACAAAAGACCACCCAATTGAACAAGTTATTGGTGAACCTTCACGGCCAATTCAGACGAGACGCTAACTTGCCACCGATTGCGACTTGTGCATTTACCTTTGCTCAATTAGCAATATTGAACCAAGAACATTCGGAGGCGCAAGGCGAGAACCCGCATGGATAGAAGCGATGCGGGAGGAACTTCTCCAATACCGCCTACATGACTCTTGGGATATGGTTCCAAGACCAATTGACATTCGCGTCATTGATCTCAAATGGTTATGGAAGAACAAAAGGGATGAAGAGATGACCGTAATTGCAACAAAGCTCGTCTTGTGGCCAAAGGATACTGACAGGGAAGAAGGGATAGACTTTGAAGAGTCATTCGCGCGGTAGCTAGACTTGCGGCAAGAAGGATTTTCTTAGCCTATGCACTCACAAAACATCACGGTTTATCGGATGGACATTAAGACCGCGTTCTTGAATGGAACTCGAAAGAAGAAGTGTACGTGAGTCACCAAGGCTTCATAGACATGGAACATCCGGACTACGTCTACAAACTCAAAAAGGCAATCTATGGATTAAAGCAAGCTCGAGAGCGTGGTATGACGAACATCCTCTTTCCTTATCCTACACAATTTCACCAAAGGAACGGTTGATCCTACCTTGTTTACACAAAAATGCAAAACGACATTTTGATTGTTCGATTACGTGGACGACATCATTTTTGGGCCCACTAATCAATCTTTCAAAACATTTTGAAAATCTCATGAAAAGCTAATTTGAAATGTCCATGATGGGGGAACTAAAGTTTTTTATTGGTTTACAAATACATCAGTCCCCACGTGGAATTTTTATTAATCAAGCGAAATATACAACTGAGATTTTGAAAAACCATGGTATGGATAATTGTGATTCGGTCGGAACACCAATGGTAGCTTCACCAAAAATTGGAGCCGATTTGTTTAGGAAACCTATCGATCCGAAGAAATATCGGAGCATGGTTGGTTCTCTCGTGTACCATACTGCTAGTCGACCCGATATTCATTTTGTTGTTTGCTTATTAGCACGGTTTCAGGCAAAGCCTATCAACTACACCTCAAAGAGGTTAAAAGGATCTTCGGTACCAAGACATCCATTCACATGGGACTTTGGTATCCGAAGGAATTCGGATTGGATCTAATCGCCTTTTCGGATGCGGACCACGCGGTGACCAAGTTCTGACAAAAAGTACATCGGGAGGAGCACAATTTTGGGTGAAAAGCTAGTAAGCTAGTCTTTAAAGAAACAAGATTGCCTTGCACTTTCAACCGTGAAGTCGAGTATGTGTCTCTATTTGCGTGTTGTGCTCAAGTTCTATGGATGAGAACACAACTCACAGATTATGGCTTTACTTTCGATAAAATACCTATGTATTGTGACTCGAAAAGTGCCATAGCCATATCATGCAATCCTGTTCATCACTCAAAGACTAAGCATATTAGAGTACGCTATCACTTCATAAAAGAACACGTGGAAGAAGGTACTGTTGAATTATTTTTCGTGAAGACAGATTACCAACTCGCCGATATATTTACTAAAGCCCTTCCAAAAGAAAGGTTTGATGATTTAGTTTGACAAATTGGAATGCGAAGCCTAACCCCTGAGGAGTTAGAACGTCTTCTCGAATCTTCTTGAAATTGATTTTCCAAAAAGCTTCGCTGTAAATACTTTTGAAAAACAAAATACAAAATTTAAAAAATCAACAAAAGAAAAATATAAAAATATAAAACTTTCAAAAATACAAAAACATAGAAAATCAAAAATCCAAAAATATTCTTCTCACAACATGTCTCTCGTATAATCGATATTCTGTACGTTTCTAGAAATGTCATTCAACAATGATACGGGCATGTACAGATGCTTGAGCGAGAGTTCTTTTAATGTTTTTCTAAAACATGTCGCTTCTCAAAAAAAAAAAAAAAAATTGCTTTCAGATACTTCAAGACGAAACCCGGACAAAATGATGACTTTTGATTATTTCAAATCAAAACTCGTGTTTTAAAGAAAAATCAAGTGTACGCTTTAGTGCACTACATTTAAAAGCGGTGAGAATCATCATCATCTTGAGCACCTTTTCAAGATTGTTCAAAAGATTTTCAAAATCTTTCAAAATATTTTGTGCTCAAGATAACTCCTCTAAAACCCTTTAATTGATTATGCTTTATTAACGGGAGTATAAAACAAAACTGCTCCAAATTCATGCTTAAATCAAACCGTTTGTCTCCCCAAAAGATTCTAAAATGTTGTTTAATCCGTTGATATAAAAAATATCACGAATATGCTATTTTTGAGGGGGAGGAGACGTGATTAAAATGTGATCAAAAAGTTTAATGATCGTTGCTTGATTCTAAAAAGAGCTCGACTCAGTCGTAACCATTGAATTGACGAGGAATCATGTACCATCTCGAGAAACTTTCTATGGACTTGACCAGGACGGGTAATAATTTCAAGCTAGTTCTCTAGTGATGTAAACGTGTCTCGAATCGGTCTAGCTCATTTAAAGTCGATCAATTCAAAAAGTACGAACTCTACCCTCTATGTGCAGATTTCTGTCAAAACATATAAGCACATGTGAAGGGGGAGTGTTTCAGAAAATATAAAACTCTCGGAGTGTTTCAAACATGTTTTCAATCATAAACACTTTGAGAGATTTTCAAGAAAAATGGTTTTATGACAACAATAGGACAGTCATGGTGTTATAAGGTGACTAAGGATAGGTAAATCCGTCCTATGATCTGCCAGATCCGGAGGGATCTACCCAAGGACATCACAAATAGTTATTATTAGAAGTCCTTAGGAATGATTGAAAAAAGGAGTAATGTGAGAAAGGAGAAAGAAGGGGTTGAAGAATTAAAAAGAAAAGTAAAAGAAAGGGTGAAAAGAAATAGCCCTCCATAATCAACCTTAGGATGTAAACCGGGTTCAATACATATACTCTTGGTTGTCACTTAGATGACGCCAGATTGAAGACAAAGACGTCATGGACCCAAAGGACGCATCGCACTAAACCTTCTAGCCACTCAATTCCTCTCAAAAGGATTTGTTTCATTCTCACTGGGAACCCTACATAATCTATCGACTTTCTCTTAGAGTTGGTTGGTATTGAAGAAGGAGACCTCTCCCTAGTCTCCGCCGGAAAACCAAATTGTATTATTGAGTCTAGAGCCACGAGATTCATCAAAAGATCTCATAGGAACACTTGACATGACATCGCTTGTTGTTCATCAATAAGGACAAAAGTGATATATTCTAGAGTCCTAAGCGATCTTAGCAATCTGCCGTAACATTTATGAGAAGTTTCACATCCGTGATCTTTAATGATTGAATGGAAACTCCTGCCGTGGTCAACATCAAGCGACCGACAAAGATGTCACTTCAAGAACTCCCGTGGATTACTCTTAGTGTGTCTCAAACGGTCTACATTCGTGGAGTGATGCTTTGGTGTACTTCAGATACTCATCTGAATTCTAGATGTACTTCGGTATATCGTGTTATCTCACTTGTGGGACTCCAGTTTAGGAATGGCCTTTGTGAGAATTAGAGACGTGTTTTCACACTATGCTGTTAACACACTCGAAATTCAAACTTGTAAGTGCCGGAATCCGCTTATTACTAACCTGTTTTTATGTTTTCTTCTTATGGAAGCTCTGAAGCGGATTGATCGTGCAGATTCTCCACATGCTCATACCAACAACACATGAAAAGTTCTCATCAAAATCAAAGGCAACACCAAGTTAAAGATGAATATTCGTCAATGTCAAAGAATCTACAAAGTTTAAAGACTCGAGAACTACATCATTGGTAACCAAAAGACAAATAGAAGTGTGAGCATGGTGTAGAAAGACGTGGAGACACCTAACCAATGAAGTTGACAAATGGCTCTATACCACATTAACTGATCACAAAGCATGAAGGAACAAAGAATCAAGGCTATTCTATATCTACATGCAAAGTTCAAGCTCAAGGAAAGTAAAGACCTAATCAAGTGGAGCATCTTTTGAATGACCACCCCTTAGGGGGAGATTGTTAGCCTTAATAGTTTTTATTAGAAGTGATGGTCATTCACATTTAGTAACTTTGTAACGTGTGTTAGATATCATATTAGAATAGTCAACGGGCTCGTGGATTGGACTAAGCTAATTGGCTAGAAGTTATGTTAAGCTAGCCTTGAATAAGTTCATGTAACCCAATCCAATCTAAGTCCACCTCGAGGCCCATGGAAAGCCCATTAGGGCGTCTAGAATAAGGAGTATAAATACCCCTCAAATTGTCATTTAAGGGGTGTGCTTGAGTGTGTGTGTGTGTTTTCCTTTGAAATAAACATCTTATTGTTTTCATCTTTCTCTCTACACATACACGGTTTCATAACATCAAGTCAGCATCTTTCTCTTAATCTTTCTTCTTTATTTTACGCATAACATAGTTTGTGTTTAACGTGTTCATCTTGTGTGAAGTTGGTATATGCGTAAGGTTGGTGTAAAAACATGGTCCTACACAGACAAAACAAACATCACTTGGATAATTGAAAATGAAAAGCATGATGCTACAACTCAATCAGAACATACCAATAGTTGTTAACTAGTCACATAAACCTTCTACTTTATTAAAAACCAAACCGATTAAACCAACTATTTGAATCCTGCATGTGTTGATCGTCTAGATGTTGAGAGTTGTGTTGCTGGGAAGTGTATTGTTGATAGACTTGAGACTGGTATTGAAGATCATTTTGAAGTGGTTGCGTTCGGGGTTGTTGAGATAGGTTGAAATCTTGTTGTGTGTTATGTTGATCATATGTTTGTGATGTGTATGTGTTTTCAGCATATTGTTGAGATGGGTATGGGTTGTGGTGGTAAGTTTGTGAAGCGTATTGGTTTGTGGGGTATGTGTTGTCACCATATGGTTGCCAAAAGTACGAGTTTTGACCATTTGCTTGATTAGTGTATGTGTTTTGGTCGTATGGTTTCCATGAGAATTGCTTGTTTCCCAATAAAAGTTTGATCGAACGGGTGATGTTGGTCATAAAAAGGTGCAGTGTCATGTTGCTCATTAGTTGGAAATTCCCCTTGCTTTTGTTTACCCTTGCTGTTAGGTGGATCTGGGACAAATAATTTTTTGCAATTCTGACGCTTATGCCCCGCTTCTTTGCACCTGCTATAGTGTATAGTCCTTGTCTCTTCTCCTTGAGATTGTATACGGTATGTGTTTTTCGGACGACCTGGCTGAGGGTTGTCCATTGTTGGAGGAGTAAGAGGATGTATATGGCTTGGATACTCCCATTTGTTAAAATTTCCAACAAATTGAATTGACTCGCATAGGTTGCTTGATATTTTCCTTTTAAACCAACCATGTACATATTGCACACAACTGTTAGGTTCAAAACCTTGTAACAAAGAATAACGTGACCACAAGGTATCCGGAATTTGCCATTTCGACATTCACATTCACCGGTCGTAAAGTTCACTTCACGGTTATATTGGCCATCATAAACTTGATATCGAAATTGAGTAATTCCGTGTACAACCCAACTGACGCTTTTCATTCTTCTTTTCTCCACCTTATACGCTGCCCAATCTGTGATGTCCTACTTCATTTTTGCTACACAAAAAATGTATAAATTAAATTAATTAACTTATGTAATATATTTTTCAAAATGATTACTGGCTACGTTATGTTTTAAACAATAAATACCTGCAGCTTCCCGACGTTTAAAATACCACTTTTGAACCATACTTCGGTACGTGTCGGTCAACATCATATCGGTAGTACAGTACAATACAGTACATGCATTAACAGACTCGACACTGTTAGATGTACAATATGTTAATACAAATAAGCCGTAAAACGTTAATTTATATTTTACGATCTTCTAATGTTTTGTCGATAACAAAAGTAAAATCATTTTAACGAAACAAATAAAATACGAAAATGGTTTGAACTAATAGTTTCTAACATATTCACATTTTCACATAAAACACTAAAACAAGTATAAGTGATTTTATGAATTAATATTACATATGTACAACAACTAGTGTTTACATATTTTGGTAAAATATACACATAACTAGTATGTAGTATATTGGGTAATATAAATGAGTAGAAACTTAAGTATCATAACCCATTGGACAAATACTTGAATGTAATTGGGTAAAACCCAAAGCCCATGACCCATGGAGCTTGACCCATAACCCATTGCATGACATCATGCTTATATCATACATGGATAATATCTATAACCCATGGATCAACCCATACCCAAGTGACAAAGTGCATTGCACTCAAGAGATACATTGTATCTAGCCAAAGATCCATGGATCAACCCATGACCCATGACCCATAACCAAAATACCCATAGGTAAAAGGGAGCGTCCCACAGATCCCTAGCTTTACGCTAGACGGATCCCTTGTGGAAGGGATCCGTGGGATCCGTGAAGCAAGAGATTTTTCTTCTATAAATAGTGAGCCATTTCTTCATTGTTTCTCACCCTTTCTAACATACTTTCCCTAGAGTTGAAAACTCTCTAACCTCGATCCAAGAGATCTATGTTTGTAGTTTTGTTTTGTGTGATCTTCTAGGTTCCTCTTAAAGCGAGATCACCACCTTTGAAGCCGAGCAAGCTCAAGTCCATGAGTTGCCATGCTTCCTCATCATCAAGACCATCAAGTCTTCTTGTTGATGATTGTTTATCTTTTCCTAAGAAGTGTTGAAGACATTTGTGAAAGGTGTCTCAAGTGTCAAGACGAAGATATTAGTGAAGGGTATCTATCGTCCACATCATTAGCACTTGTGGTAGGTGCTTAGAAGTCAAGACTAGAAGCATTATTGAAGGGTGCTTAGAAGTCAAGACACAAGACATTAGTGAAGGGTGTCTTAAAGATCTAGTTAAAGGCATTAGTGAAAGGTGCCTTAGATGTACATTCAATATGGTGTGTTTCGATGTACAAGATAGACTAGTACTAGATCCAAGGATATTGATATCCTTGATGATGTTGTAAAAAGTAGTGGATCTCCTTTGGGATTAGTCGTTGGTGTAGTGTTGGGTAGTAGTTCCTCCATTGCAATGGAACTAGGTGCTTAGCCTAGTACCTAATAAAGGGTAGGCGACGTTGTGTAGGTGTGGTTTACCTTGGTGTGAAAGAACTAGGTACTTAGCCTAGTACCTTATAAAGGGTAGGCGACGTTGTGTAGGTGTGGTTCACCTTGGAGTGAAAGAACCCGGTGGTTAGCCTAGCACCGGAAAAAGGGTAGGCGACATTGTGAAGGCTTCTCCGCCATAAGGAGAATTGTGTAGTGTTTACGAACTCTCGAGTAGGTGACTCGGGGAGTGGAGTAGGGCAAGGAAGGTGTCCTTGTAGCCGAACCACTATAAATACTCGCGTTGTGGTTTTGTGCTTCTTACTCTTATCTTTTCATTACATACTTTTATATGCTTGTTTATCAACATCCAACACACACGTTCAAATAGATTGACATAAGTCGATCTAAATAGTTTAAAAGGAAGTTTTAATTCGCAAAACTATTCAAGCCCCCCTTCTAGTTTTTGTAGGATCGTAATATTATTGTGTTATGATGATTCGGGTGGTCTTGGATGATGGAAATACATGTTAGACATTTTAGAGAGAGAAAGTAGAGAGATGGGTGTTCTTGCTAGAGAGTTACTTTGTAAATTATGGAATGTTAGATTGAGAAGCACCACCCCTTCCATGGATGGAAGGGGTATTTATAGTTACATAAGATACGTCCTCCTGTCGGACTGTGGATCAGGCATACAGTGGGTAAAGACCCGTCCTTCCTCTACGGTGTTGCTCTAAACTAAACTATGTTAATAATTAACTAACTAACTACTAAATAACATAAATAACTACAAGTCTATGAGCTAACATATGCTAGATCATAATTGGGGTGACTGACACTTAAACATGGAATTTTCTAATTCCTAACAATCTCCCCCTAAGGGAGGTCACCCAATGTTTTACATTTCAAATCCTAGCATTCTATTTTGTCTTCGGTTATGAGCTCGTAGACTTCAATTCTTTAATGTCCGCATTCTTTGTGCTTTTGTAGTGACTCTTCATAGTCCGATTAGTTTGTACTTTCAATGGAGGTCTTTGAACTGATCCACATCTTGATGATCTTCGAGCTTTATTTGAGATCATCAGCCACAATAAATCTCTGGATCACCTTTGTAGTGTTGCCTTCATGTGATGTTGTGACTTTCGGACCGACATGCTCACACTTTCTGGATCATGACATCTTTCCATCAGAATAGCGGAAGCTTTACTGGTTCATGATATTTGCAAAGATGTAGCGAAGCATAGTATAAAAATATCGAACCGAGTTATGTAGATATGCACCACCATGATTTCTTCAATTAAGTGTGGATCTTGTGAGCATGCGGCTTTGGATTGACTCCTCAATTTCGATCACCGCAACCGTCCAAATGTACCTACAAAAAAATTAGCAATAAACACACGAAAGTGTCTTTGATCACTTCGTTGAATTGAGGTACACGCCCACGGTTCCCGTTGATCGATTACATCGCTGTGATTAGATAGGATTCGAAGAATCTCCTTGATAGGGTTTCGCATTTGTTCTAGTTGTTCTCAAACCGAATGTCTCAAAGAAGACAACACGGAGTGAGTGAACCAATAATTGAGATTCACCGATTGATGAAAATTGATTTGAAAACAATCACGTATTGCTTAGAAGAAAGAGTTTTGCAATACGACGAAGGTTTTATGAGAAAGATCAATTTTCAATCAAAAATACTTTTTGTATTTGAAAAGAGTACACATTCGATGTGCTAGATAAAAGATGAGATTCGCAAATCGAACGGTTTTTCCAAAAGCATTTTTTCAATCAGAGATACTTTTTGAATATGAAATATGAATACACATTCGATGTGCTAGAGAAAAAGAAGATTTGCACATCGAACGATTTTTCCAAAAGTATTCGTCAATTCCTTTCCTGGACCAAGGTTAATTCAAGAATGAATCTCCCCATTGTTTCTATCCATTTGTCACAAGCTTGATCTTTAGAAAAGATCTCACATGTCACCCACCAAGAGCTTGTTTGATGTTGGCTCTAGAAGGATTTCCATCTTCATCGTGAATATTTTTACATATCACTCGGATGTTCTGGCAATACCACAAGGATAATGCGTAGGACTCTTAATATATTCTTACTTTCCACATTGTGTGAAACAACAAGTCTTCAAGAATAGTGTCCTAATGAGATATTGTGGATGATCTCTTGGCTCTAGACTCAATTTTGCATTTTGGTTTCCTATGCTGGAGACTAGGGAGAGGGTCTCCTTCTTCAATATCAACAATCTCTAAGAGAAAGTCGATAGATTATGTTGGTTTCCCGTGAGAATGAAACAAGCCCTTTTAAGAGGAACTTGAGTAGCTTGGGAATTTTAGTGCAAAGTCGTCCATCGGGTCCATGACGTCTTGTCTTCAATACCAGTGTTGCCTTAGTAAACACTAGTAGCATATGTATTGAACCCTACATCGCCCTAAGGTTGAATTATTGGAGGTCGTTTTTTCACCCTTTCATATTCATTTCTTTTCATTCTTCAACCCTTGATCCTTACCGAGACTTCATAACTAGAACCTTGTTGGGTTTATTCCAAGATACTAGCTCATCTCATCCGCACTCTTCCCATATTCTCGTTTTCTCCTTTTTCATCATACCTAAGGACTTCTACACTATCTAGTGGATTGTCCTCGGTAGATCCCTCCGTTCTGGCCGGATCGTGGGAACAAATACCTAACCTAACCATCCTTATAACTCCATACATAAAGTAAAATGATCGGTCTTTTGGTACAATTCATTTCTTCCTTGAAACCAATTGAAAAATCATTTGGAAAAACAATCAAGGTACTTGTGATACGAGATCAAAGCATTTTTTACCTTAATAGTTTTGATCATTTAGAAAACCTCCCCCTCAACATGTGCATATGATTTAGAAATTGTTTAGCACATGGAGGCAAGAGGACTTTGAAATATTTTCTTTGATCACAATTTTCATAGAAAAAGCCATTTGATTTTCTTTGGTAAATTCTCACCCTCAATATGTGCATAGGATATTTGAAATCATTTTATCACACAGAGGAAAGAGTTCTTTTGAAGCATAATTACGATCACACAAGCCATTAAAAAACCATTCGCTCCCCCTCAATATGTGCATCAATATATGAAAGAGTTTAGCACATATTAGAGAGAACTAGCACTTTTGAATCAAATCGATCATCCATTTATCAAATTTCATATTAAATCACAAATTCTCCCCCGATAAAAAATATCAAATCCTTTGAGATTTTGGATCCAAAGTGATTTATTAAGGTTTGGAAAACATGGGAGAATATGTGCCTGATTAAAAACTCTTTTGGTTTTTGGTTAAATGCTCCTCCACAATCATGTGCATTATGTATTTCAAAATTGTTTGGCACATGAAGGAAGGAGTGCTTTTGAAACAATCACCCTTTAAAACCGTTTTGAGATTTAAATCACGATCTCTCCCCCGATCAAAAATTTCAAACCAATTGAGATTTTGGATCCCGATTGATTTAAATTATTTGGAAAGTTTTGGGGAAAGACGTGGCAACATTTAATTTTGAAAAGTGACTGATAAGGATCAATTTAAGACATTAAAGATTGTTAGTGTCAGGTATGATAGTTTTTAAGAGATCTTTAAGTAAAATAAAACAATTTCACAATCAAACAAGAACAGAAAAAATTTCATTTATTAAGATCTTGATTCTAAAGAAAAAATCATACCATGACATAACATTAAATCTTTAGATCACCACTTATTTTGTACAAACCGGACTTTTTGATGAAATATCGTTTGAAAATATTTAATTTGAAATCACTTAAGATTTGATAAAATAAAGTCCGTTGATTTCAAAACTTTGAATCCGATTTATTTTCAAACAATATTTTCCATTTTCAAAACAATATTATTAAATGTTTTAGAAAATGGAATCATCACTATTATCCTCGCACAAAGATCGTTAGGTGGTTGAGAAGCTTATGTTGTTCTTTGTAGGGCTTGGAAGAAAAACTGTCTGCTGATGCAGTGAGACTTCTTACGTTGCATTTTAATGCCAACTGAGGTCAAATTAAGCTCCGTTTCTTCAATCACTTAGAAGAAAACCATCTGCTGATCAGTGAGACCTCTTACGTTGCATTTATCCATGCCAACACTCTATAGAAGTCCAATTAAGCTCCGTTTCTTCATTTGTCAACCCAAGATATAGTTACCCTTTCCTTTCGGCATCCAATCATCTTCAATTGTGGGATCCGGATCGGGAACATTCTTATATACCAAAATACCTGCATACGTTAGTGAACACACATACAGATATATGGTGGTCGACATCACCCAAACAACAATCGACTAATAAAAGTCAATTCAACATATCAATCAGATCATTCAAATGTATGGGAATAATGTGTTTATCAAACTCTAATCATCTAATCCTAACAATCATATCCTAGGCACCTAGTCCTTCAACGTAGGTTAACATCATTTTTAATTAAGCATATAGGATAATTAAGAAAGCCCATTAGATGATGTAAATTTGAAAACATTCTCCCCCTCAATCAATGACTTATTTTCTGAAAAGTTTAAAAGCACAGAAGTCATTGATTGAGTTTTCAATTATTACGAAAAACTTTGAATCTGATTGATTTTCAAGCAACTCATTTACCACCATTAAGTTAAAAACAACAAATATTTTTCTGAAGAATTTTAGAAAGAAAAATATTTGAGTAGGAACAGCAGTCCTTCGACATACTTTCCTCATTAGTTTTAGGATAAGTGCACGAATTTTTAGAAAATTGTTTTTGCGTAGTACTTTCCTTCCTTGAAGAACGGGTTGCTATCTGAAATAATAGCAAACCATGGTTTAAGCACGGGTTACAGTCAGAAGTAACTGCAAGCCATATTTTGAGACATGTTTTGAAAAAGAATATTTACACCTCCTGCTCGAACTTCATCTATGGTCCCGTGCCATTATTGAATGAAATTTCTAAGACCGCAGATGTTATCGATACCAGAAGACATGTCTTGAGAAAACATATTTTTGGTCTTTTTCAAATTTTCTGATTTTTATGGGTTTTTGTTGGTTTTATATTTTTCTATTTTGTTTTGCAGGTTTTATATTTTTGTATTTTGCCTTTTGAAAAATATATACAAAGATAGAGTAGATGATATAATTCGTCATCTCTTAAACTTCCACCACCAAAGCTTCTGAGGCTCCAGAATAGAAGATAGAACATGAGCCTTTGAGAAAAAGAGACTTTGGCAGCTTTCCCCAAAACCGAAAATCCATTAGATGAGCAGATTCGAAGCTCTATTTCAAGCTTGCTATAGCCAGGTGCACAAAGAAGCATACCATTATCGTAAATCCCGCTGCTCCTTTTAAGAACGATAATCGAGGTTCTCCGTTCGGGGTTATATCATCAACAAGAACTGCAACGTATCATCCCACTCATAAATAGTCTTCTCAAATTTCATAACCACTGAAGTCTGAAGCGATCTATTCCAAAAAGTTGTCAAGAGACCACTTCCCCCTAAGTAGATGAACTGATGCAGTCAGTTTCTTAGACTAGAGCTCACGAACCCGAATACACATACCCGAAGACAAAGAAACTTATACCATCGAAGTAGCAGATTAGGTCCAATAGCCAAAGAATAACCCTGATGTATAATTTTCTCTCCCCTAAAGAAAGTGCATGAAGCTCAAGAACTCAAGTACCAATGCCCAAAGAGAGAATAACCGATAACATTGAAGAAGCGGGCCGAATCATCGAATATCTATGCGGATGACAATCTCTGCGGATGTCCACTCCGGAATAAGTGATTATATCTCTGAATCACTGATTAAGCCCTCAAATGAAACAGCTGAGCATCCCCAATGTACACAATCTCTCTCCCCTGATGATTGTGATAACATCAAAATCATCACACACTTGTGTACCTCTTTCATTTTCAGAAACTAACTCTTTCATCTCTTCCCCCACATAGTTGGAATAAGAACACTAAACGCCATGAGTCAAACCTTGAGTTTCTCTGCGGTAATGACAATAGTCTTCTCGGGATATCTTCAGTCACTTAGAAGAATTAAGTTCATCAAGTTTACTCGTGCTTAGGTGCTTGTCTCCTTCCCCCTTTCTGGTTTTGATACTTCAGAATCAGCAAAACATTATAAGCCCAAGTACTTGAAATCTGATGACAAGAACATCTTTAATCTTTGTGAGAATCAACTTGCTCCAAAAAGTTAGCAACTCTAATTAGGGATTAAATTTGACATTTCACTCTCCCCCAATTAGTGCTCTCCCCTAAACCGACAATCTTTATGATGAATGCTTGAATAAGAAGAAGTCTTTAGATAATCAAATGCAACTCGTCTTTAGTCTTCTAACATGTAGCAGAAAATGTAGAACCGACTGTAGACTCGACCTTCTTCTAGATTGTCCAGTTGGGGAATAGAAAGTTAATATCTTCATCACCCCAAAAAGCATCCCAATTAACTTACATCTTGCAAATCCCCTTACCTAAAATCCCTCCCAATCAAACAAGAACAGAAAGATATTCATCAAGGAAATTAGCAATCAGCCCGCAACGAACACACGAAATGGTAACACCAAGCAAACAATCACATCAAACAAGAACAGAAGGTTGTTCGAAATCATCATGTTGATGTGCACGTGAAGCATTAACCCGAAGCACTGGTCGTTAAACTCATCAGTCCGTGAGAAGATGTCAACCAACGGCTCTTAGAAGAAACTACATGTGAAGATGATCCGATAAGAAGAATCTCGGTTCTTACATGAGTTAGGAGCCGTTTGACCATTTATTCTCAGAAATCAATCAACCATGCTGTAATTTCACACTTCTTCTCCCCCTCAAGAATTGCATACGGAGTTGCCATTCTTGATTAAATAAGTGAAAATCATCCAAATGTAGTCTCTTCACACTTCTTCCCCGCAAAATTAGCACATGATGTTGCCATCGTCATAATAATCGAGCAAGTGGAATGAGAAAACAATCAATGGTAGCCCGGTTCACTTGATGAATGAAGTGCATGGAAAAAGCATGAAGCATGTTGATGAGAATGGTCATAATAGAGAAGATTTCTCTTTTTCAGAAGATAAAGCGCACTGAAGCGTACACTTTTCTTTTCTTTAGGTCCGAGGCTTGAACTGATGTCTTCAACCGTCATAATCTCTCTCTTTTCAGCTCTCTTGGCAAAACTTGTAATCAACCCCATTATCATTCAGTAGGCTCTTTGTCGTGACAACTGATGGAGAAAAACCCAATATGATGAATTTGACCCTGAAGTAAACTAGCCCAAACTCGTGACTTAAACTTGCACATATGTAACAAAGAGCGGTGCCGAGACTTCATCGTCCATTGAATCTATAAGTACTCTATACTCTTCATCCAACCAACCATCAAGTATAAGACGTACATCACCTCTTGAAAATCCACAATTGAATGTGACACTGAGCACTACAACGTAACTCCTTAAAGTGATAGTTATTTTGTGGTGGTACGAGCCCAATTCCCCCAAGTGGTAAAAGAAAAGGAAAAAGTCACCCAACAATAACTAGATTTCCAAGTCTTCGTTTTTTATAATAAGCTTGAACAAGGATCTTGAAGAATCTTCATCCAACCATCCCCGATACCTTCAGATACTAAGTACACTTGCCCGTGATATTTCACTTCAACCTCAAAGAAATAATAGTGAATTAACCCCGTTGTCACATCTTGTTAAAAGCTCAAATCTAGCCTCCTTTGACCTTAAAAGTGAACTTTGATAATGGTTTCATCCCGACCATGGTTAAAAGCACGTAACCCCGTAACACCATGTAATAGCCAAACTGTCATGACGAATATCCAAACACACATCCAATTCATGAAGTACACCCTTTTATCCCTTCTTTGAAGTAGAAACCGTAGCACCAGCATCACATAATATCCAGAATTACACTTTCCCTTTCTCCAGGATGGTTCCATCATTACGGGATTTTATAATTCTATGGTTTAAACCGAGAAATAGTTTCTTTCGAGGGATTTTACAAAACCAAGAATAAACCGTAAGATAGATCCGGAAATGCACTTTACTTTTACCAGGATGTTTCCATTGTCACGGGATTTTACAAGTCTATGATTTAAACCGAGAAATAGGTTCTTTCGCGGGATTTTACAAAACCAAGACAAAAACGTAAACAATGTCAGTTTGAACGTGTTATGACAACTTTGGTTTCGGTGAATATATGTTTTTAGGGGAACATGCAGCGGTTCATTATCCAACATCAACATTATCATCAACCATCCAATAAACACTTTGGAAAACACATCATTCACGCATTCTGTCGGCTAATGTTGTGACCTCCTGGTGAAGTAAACCCGATATACCAAACTTGATCATGAAGTAAAATTCCCCAGAATTGTTGCTTAAACTTGTACTAATCCATGTGAAAAAGAAACGGTGTACCCAATGTCCAAAACCTCTTGACATTCTCAACTGAGTGAGACACCGAAGTGATAGCAACGTTGTGGGTCAAGCGAGAAAGAATCACAAACGTAACTAAGTAGCCAAGTCTTTATCACCCTCTATAAATGCCCAAACAAGTCATCTTCGTGGAAGAGTAGAAAGAAAGAAGACGAAATAAAAATACGCGCCCGGAAAACCTCACTTCAAATCCAAATAAGAAATACCGAACAACAAACCTGTAGTCAACTTTAATTGATCTTAAATTCGAGCCTTGACAAAATATGATTCGTGAAAATGTATAGGCCAAGGTATCAAAACACATACCACATCAAATCTCATCATCACCCCAAATCTTATGGACAAATCATTTCAACAAATCTCAATATCAAGACTCATTATCACAAATCACTTCATCAAATCTCACATTATATAATGAATAGTCATCTCACGGCTCAATCATAAAAGCATAACATCCGATCCAATTCAGTTGAGGCCCATTGATCATATTTATCATAAATCAAAAATTACA
Organism: Chrysanthemum lavandulifolium; assembly: GCA_022545495.1. Taxonomy (NCBI): domain Eukaryota; kingdom Viridiplantae; phylum Streptophyta; class Magnoliopsida; order Asterales; family Asteraceae; genus Chrysanthemum; species Chrysanthemum lavandulifolium. Next base: position 228,685,237 of record CM040238.1, on the reverse strand, counting down.
CGTGACCAAGCCCATTAATAAACCGCACAATCCAATCCATTCCATTTGGATCAATGGAACTCAATCAATCCGCGACCCGATTAATGAAACCAAATATAACTTTCACCAAAAGAAATTCGGATACCACTTTATGTTCCATGGAAATCAAAAGAAATTTCACATTTCTTTTGTTTATTTTACATTAATCGGATGCCACTTTTGTTTACATATTAGTAATTAGTTGGATGTTCAATCCTTGAAGGCCCACAACAATATTTGTGCATGATTAAGTGTCCATAACCGGTTAGCCCAAATGAGATAAATCAGATCCAAAGTCCAACTCATACCCTAATTTTCGGATGTATAAAAGAATACTCACATCTCACATTTACCCTAATATTTCATCACCAAACTCACGCAGTCATCCAAAAACTTCTCATAAACAAACCCTCATCACCAAGTGTACGCCTCCCTCTTTCACTTACCCCACAAACTTCTTAAAAACCAAAGACATGGTTACCTTAGTACATCATTAAAACCAAACCCAAACACATCTAATCTTAAACCTGGAACCTTTTAAACTTGTCATTCGCAATGACTATGCGACAGGGATGGTACAATATGGCCACAGGGATGGCTCGAGGAACGATTTAACTTAACCACAGGGATGGTTCAGAGGAATATTATCAACGCCATGAGATTAAACTTGTTCAATGGTAGGCTTTAACTTAATGTTTTTTGTATATACTTCTTAAATTTAAACGAACTTAGAGGAGAAATGACAACTTTATAGTTGTTGTTTCTTATCTGTTTTGGTTCGAATAACATAAAGAAGGTAGACCTCAAAAGAATCGGTGAAGAAATCTACTTCGTGTGGCCACTTGTCTTGATGAACTGTTGTAAGTCCCACGAAAGTAGAAATCTGAGATCATTGACTTAGTTTACCTTTTCACCTGCATATGATCAGTGATGATATATCATTCCTTTTAGTTTAAAAGACCTAGAGTCTTGATGATATGCATAATAGACAAATGAAAGGATTTGAACTGAGATCTTTTGTCTTTTTGATTAATAACGAGTCTTGATTTAGTTTGTTGAGGATCGATGATGTTGGTTTCCAGTGCTCTTATCCGTGAGTATTTAAAGGAACAAAGCTGAGATCCAAGATGAATAAGTAAGATAGTAACTTGTTTGGTTTCGTTTTGAGTCTTGTTATTGTTGGTAGATGATTTGTAGATGACGGATTAGTCTTGGACCGATGATGGATAACCTGAGGTCGATTAGTCATTTGGTATAAAATAGATTGGTCGAGGTCACATGTCAAGATCTTCTTCTTCATCCTTTCTGTAACTGTCAAGTCGCTAAGCTTTTGTCAGAAGTCGCTAACCCTTTCCTGTATCAAGTCGATACCTTTTGGTTTTCAAACAAAAGTCGCTAACTAGTAAAGACTAGTCGCTAGCATATTTTGATGCATAACTCGCTACGTCATTTTACTTAACAAGTTGCTAGTTTTTTTTTTCAGTTTGACTCAAAAATCAAACCTTCACCAAGTTGGTTCATATTTCTATTGACAACTCGCTAGCACAACTCGCTAACTTGTTAAATAACAAGTCGTTAGGTCAACATAATCACAAACTCGCTACCAAAACTCTTTTTAACAAGTTGCCATTAAATTTGCTACACAAGTCGCTATGATGAATGACCCAGAAAAACTGAAAGCTGCATCTGTTTTTACCTTTAAAACATGACCATTTTTTACCATATTCATGACTTCAAGAATGACCAGACAAGCCCAGAAAGCTGCTAAAGGACATAGACCCGATTAGACCAAGAAGATATACCAAATGACCATAACTTTCACGGATAAAACTTGGTACAAAAAGTCATAAAAATATGATGAAACAAAAACTGTTTGGACATTTTTTGACACAAAAACAGGTATTTGTTATCCTTTTAATATACCATATTAACCTTTTGACCATAAGGGACACAAAAAAATGTAAAAACTGTTTTTATCACAATTTCAGAAAAAAAAACTTTTCCGACAACAAAGTTATATAAAAAAAACAGTTAGAACAAGATTCGAACCACAAACAAATCACCAAAACACAAAACTGGCTCTGATACCAATTGTAGGATCGTAATATTATTGTGTTATGATGATTTGGGTGGTCTTCGATGATGGAAATACATGTTAGACATTTTAGAGAGAGAAAGTAGAGAGATGGGTGTTTTTGCTAGAGAGTTACTTTGTAAATTATGGAATGTTAGATTGAGAAGCACCACCCCTTCCATGGATGGAAGGGTTATTTATAGTTATATAAGATACGTCCTCCTGTCGGACTGTGGATCAGGAATACAGTGGGAAAAGACCCGTCATTCCTCCACGGTGTTGCTCTAAATTAAACTATGCTAATAACTAACTAACTAACTACTAAATAACATAAATAACTACAAGTCTACGATCTAACATATGCTAGATCATAATTGGGGTGACCGACACTTAAACATGGAATTTTCTAATTCCTAACAGTTTTCCACACAATAATTGTAACGGCTACGTGGGCAATGTGCTCGAGACCAACGTCTAGGATCAGCCTCCCTTAGCTTTCGGTGTGCTTCAGGTTGTACAACCAGGAGTATGTTAATTTGTCGTTGCCACTCATCGGGAGTATACGCTTTGCATATGCCCCAGTATAGACCTTTAACTTTATTGCTTTTCAAAGAAAGGTTCATCATTAGATGTCGACAACAAATACCATGAAACGCTGATGGAAACTCATTCCTTACTGCCGAAGCTATTTCAGGATGCCTATCGGATATGATAACCATATTGGGGTTATCGCCAATGCACTCTCTAAGTACAGACATCCACCATGACCAATAATCTCTAGTCTCCCCTCTGCATATTCCCTAAGCAATAGGCACAATTTGGTTGTTTCCGTCCATCCCAACAACTTGCAAATTTGTACCCTTGTAAGTACCCTTTAAATGCGCCGCGTCCACTATAAGTAGTGGGCGAAGATGGTTCACAAACGTGCGAAACAAGGTATAAACAATTTTTAAAATTATAATAGCAAACGGGTTTTGCATTTGTTAATACAAATAAGCCGTAAAACGTTTATTTATATTTTACGATCTTCTAAATGTTTTGTCGATAACAAATGTAAAATCATTTTAACGAAACTAATAGAGTACGTAAATAGTTTGAGTTAATAGTTTTCTAACACACTTGTTGTCACATAAAACACTAAAACAAGTATAAGTGATTTTATGATTTAGATACATATGTACAACAACTAGTGTTTACATATTGGGTTAAACATATACTTAAACTAAGTATACTAAAATGGGTAAAAACTAAGTGTATGCTAAAATGGGTAAATACAAGTATATACTAAATGGGTAAATACTTGCAAATGGTTTTGACCCATAACCCATGGTTTTATATATACCACTTAACCAAGTTCATTGTATCTAGAAAGAAAACCATGGATCAACCCATAACCCATGACCCATGACCCATAACCAAAAATACCCATGGGCAAAGAGGAGTGGACCACGGATCCCTAGCGTTGTGCTAGCCGGATCCCTTGTGGTAGGGATCCGTGGGATCCGGGAAACAGAAGAGAATTTCCTCTATAAATAGAGAGCCATTTCTTCCTCTCTAGCAGTGCTTAAACACACATACTTCCCCAAAGTATTCTAACCCTCTAACCTTAGATCTAAGTGATCTATGTAGTTTGTCTTTTGTTTTGTGTGATCTACTAGGTTCCTCTTAAAGGAGAGATCACCACCTCAAGACGTGCAAGCTCAAAGTCCATGAGTTGCCATGCTTCGTCATCATCAAGACTACTAAGGTTCTCTTGTTGATAGTTCTTCCTTTCTCCATAGATGTTGGGTTGAAGGCATTAGTGAAGAATGCCGAAAGTGTCAAGATGAAAGCATTAGTGAAAGGTGCTCATCATCCGTGTCAAAGCATTAGTGAAGGATGCTAAAGGTGTCAAGACGAAGGCATTAGTGAAGGGTGCCAAGCGTTGTGTCAAAGGCATTAGTGAAGGATGCCAAAGAATCAAATCAAGTAGCATTTGGGAAGAATGTCTAGGTCGTATAATCGATGAGGTGCATCGTTATACATATATGTATTTGTTTATATACAAGGATGGTGATATCCTTGATGGTGTTGTAACAAGGAGTAGATCTCCTTGAGATTAGGTGTTGTGTCGTGAAGGTGTAGTTCACCTAAGGTGTGAAAGAACTAGGTGCTTAGCCTAGTACCTAATAAAGGGTAGGCGACGTTGTGAAGGATTAGTTCTCCTAAGGTGTGAAAGAACTCGGTGGTTAGCCTAGCACCATATAAAGGGTAGGTGACGTTGTGTTAGGTGTGGTTCGCCTTGGTGTGAAAGAACTCGGTATTTAGCTTTGTACCGGAAAAAGGTTAAGCGTTGTGAAGGCTTCTCCGCCACAAGGAGTTGGTGTAGTGCTTACGAACTCTCGAGTAGGTGACTCGGGGAGTGGAGTAGGGCAAGGAAGGTGTCCTTGTAGCCAAACCACTATAAATAACTTGTGTTGTGGTGATGTGCTTCTTAATCTTTATATTTCATTACACGTTTATATATCCATCTATCAACGTCCAACATAAACAATCAAATAGATTGACATAATTCGATCTAAATATTTAAAAGGAAGTTTTAAATTGGTAAAACTATTCAACCCCCCTTCTAGTTTTCCACAATTGGCATCGAGCTTAGTTACCAAGTTTCTTAAAGTATGCTGTACTTTAAAGACTTGATACGATCCGTGTATGTTTGAAAACTACAAAGAAGGATTTTTTGGGTCATATTTTCTTTTAAAATCATTTTGTTGAACATTGATAGATGATTCTAACCACTTTTGCTCTTAAGAAATTTTCATGCTAGAATCTCTCAAAATCTTCATTCAAAGAATAATGAAGTCAACATTCAAGGAAGGATCTAAAAGGTGATCACAACTTACGACACCAAGTACAAAGGATTACTTCTAAAGCCCATGAAGTATTTTTGGTATTATACCAAATCAAGAAGCATAGAGGTATGTTCTACTCTTCATTAGATAGGTTACATGAGTTCCATTTATTGTCATAAGTTATTTTTGCTTAACTAATCACTAACATCATTAGAAGTCTCTTCGTCACCTTCTCGCCTTTTTCAACATAAGGAATGATATTATTTTTTGTCAAACTAACGCCGCCATCACATATGAACCCTCGATATGTGATTCATCAAAATCATCATTCAAAACAATCCTTATCTAATACCTCCATTTTTGTTGGGTAAGCTAATTTATAAGCCTACTACAAAAATAATACCAAACAACTCCCTTCTCGTCCACAAGAGTCGGATCCTCTAGTTGTACTAGCCGGATCCCAAATGCAAAGGATCCGGGAACCGTGGAATGTAACTCACTATACGCTTTCAAAAATTCACCACCGATCTTTTCCTCTACTCAAATAACACTAAAACGACCAAGCCATGAATCCATCCTCATTGGCCTCCATACTCTCAAGTATTCCTTCCTAGAACATCATTGTAAGTAATTACATTAACTTGTTCTAATCTTCATCATCCTCATCCTAGGGTTTATGGTCTCTTAATTTCTAATCAAGTAATTTAATTAGGGCTTTTTAATTAATCATGAAAAGGGCTTTTAAACAAAATCACATTGTGTTCACAACATTGTTAATACAAATCAAAACCATAAACCCATCCCAACTAATTTTACCTAATTGGAAAATTTGTATTTTAGGACCAACCATGCCCAAAGCTACTCAACAAGATCATCATGACACCGTCCACTACCTTACTCATTACTATCGTAAAAAGGGGTTGACCAAAACCGACCGTAAAATTTTCAAAAGCCTTGTAAAACGACTTATCCACGAAGGTCGTGTAGTCAAGGAATGTTTCCTTGAAGATACCGACATTCGTCAAGTTTTCTCGACAATCAACTTTGATTGTCTCCTTGACATAGATGAACAAATTTGTCCGGTTTTCATTTTTGAATTTTACAAAAGCTTTAGGATCATTCGAAACGTCAATGATAGCATTTCAATCGCTTTCATCATCAATAAACAAAACTTCACTCTCCCTCTCAACACCTTTGCTCAAATTCTTCGCATTCCTTGTGAAGGAATTTGTATGTACTCAAGATTGGGCAATTAACGCCAAAACCTTGCACTTGATCCTAAGCCTCTATAACACTCCTATTGATGAACCCGAAACCATCCGAGACACTATTTTCAAAATAAGAATCGACCAATCCCGCTTCGATCAAACAAGAAGCTCATTCACCGTAATCCCTTTCAAATGGAACTTTTCAAATGCACCCCATGTTTAGAAAATGGGAAGAAATCCTTAGGAAAACGTCATTAGCCTAGTTGGAAACAAAGATCATCCAAACGCATGTCTTGTGCAAATGATCTATTGTCTTATCCATCAAAGGCCATTTAATCTTGCCTATTACATGGTAAGGAGAATGGTGGGGTATTCAAAGCTTCCAACATGGTACTTCCGTATGGTATGCTTCTAACACGACTTTGTAAGTATGTTGGTACATTGCAACCATCTCCTATCAACGATGATCATTATCTTCCGATCACGCCATGGTACCTCTTACCAAACGACCTCTAAACGGTTCATGGTCAATGGAGAGCAACCGGAAGCTCTCTCGGACTCCTCGGCCGGTGAAGAAGAAGAAGATGAAGAAGATGTCGACCCCGTAGCCAACATCAAATTGGAAATCCTTGAATACCACAAACAACTTCCGACCATTCCAAACGAAACCGCGGAATTTAAGCAATTGAGGGGCATGATTCAAAACCTCGCATACAACCTCACTAAGCCGTCAAAAAGGAAAAGAAAGGATTGACGAAAGAGACAATAGGATTGTGCTTGTTTTCTTTATCTTATGTTTGGATGATTACATTTTAGCATTTTCGGTTTATGATTATTTGGATATTGTCTTTAACTAGTGTTTTGTGATAAACATGCTTGTTTCTACTGTCTATCTGTGGATTTACTAGTGTGCATAAACTGCGCATCATTTCTGTGTAGGTTCGTGTTGGTTTCGATCTGCAGATGCGGATCCCTAGGATTAGCCTAGCGATCCTTCCCTTGAGGGAACCGTGGGATCCGTGACATCGATCGCAATACAAAGATTCAAGACATCAAAACCGCTTTCTAGATAACATCACATTAGCTTAGCATATGTTTTAGAACCCAACTAAGTCCACTTCAAGGATGAGAAAGGCTTAGACTCACTAAAGGCTTACTTAAGATCTTAGTCCGATTTTATCAACACATCTAAACTCACCATATTTCCGCTCAACTACTCACAAACTATTTCTCACCTCTCAAAACACTTTAAGAAGACAAGCTAAGCAATTTTAGGAAATTGCTTCTAGTCATTTATATCTCAAGGAAAGACAAAAATTAGTTTTTCAATTCTTGAAATTTTTAGAATTTTTCTTAATATCACCTCAAGCTAAAATCTGATCACTAGGATCATTTATTATGACTTGACACCTTCATAACTCTTAGTGTTATCCTTGGACATCCATTGGTAGTCATCTTGTCCCATCCCTCTTTCATAAAAAGCAATCATTTGCTATAACACTTATTACCTCTAATCATTCAAGTACCCTTTCATTCTAAACCCTTAGGAGAACTAAAACATTCAAAATGAGATAGGCTTTAGCTCCTAGAAACCTCATTTCAAACCGTCATAATCACGAGAGCCGGATCCCTAGGATTAGCCTAGCGGATCCCTTCAAGGAGGGAACCGTAGGATCCGGGTGACGCTTTATGTCAAACATAGCTAAAACAATCATTTCAACTCATCTTCCTAACTCAAACACTCCATCTCATCTTAAATGAGTTCCTAGATCGGTGAAACTCGAATCTCAACCTTGTGCATGTCAATCATCACATTTCCAAGAACATTAGTGGATTAAGTCTTAAATGCAATTGCAAAGTTCTTCCCTTTATAACTCACATTGCCAAGAATACTTTAGTCATCAAACCCAAACATAATTATCAGCAATTGCAACCATCCTTCTTAGTCATCTCATCATGAGAAAAGCTCCTAGTGCTTACTCATCCACTCAAGAACCACCAAAGAAACTTGCTAGAATCATACACGAAGTTTCCTCAACCGAATCATCTCCGGTTAAGTCCACCAATGCTAGGATTTCCCCTACACCAAGGAAACCAATCAAACTAATCCCCAAGAAGTGTGTTCCCACTAAGATTTCATCACCAAATCCTACTATACCAAACATATCCTCCACAACTCAACCAACATCATTAATGCCTAGAGCCACCTCACAATCATCTCCACTCTCACAATGTAGAAGAGTTACCCTCTTGGCCATCTCATCTTTCACCATTACCAACCAATCCACTTGAAAAGATTGAGCAACAAAATCAAAGTGTTGAATCAACACTTGCTCCAAAAGCAAACTCTATCATTCCTCCCAATAGTCCATTTTGGATTATGAGAAGACATCAAAGGCAACCACCGACCAAATGGAAGTTGATGCTTCTTTACCTCTACCTTCAAATATTGTAGAACCACCACTTAATAAACCTCAATCAAATCCTCCTTCATTTGAAGATCCTCAACCCACTTCACTTGAACTTTCACCTCAAGAAACTCAAAACCATGACAAGGATTGCTATCATTGTAAACATGTTGAAAGGTTGATGCATGAACTACGTGAAGAGCAATGTTTCATGTTTTATCACCTCCTCGAACGTTTCGAAGAGGTTAATAAGCCTAAACTACAATGAACATCACATTCAAAAGCTCAAACTTAGAACGTTTAGGAAACCTTTCTCATCCTTGATCATCATTTAGTTTAGAATTGGGGTAACTCATTTAGCATTAGTAGCACTTGTTTGGCTAGTTCACTCTCTTAGTTTTAGAGATTTGGTCGTGTATCTCTTGTTTTATTGAATGAACACTTATATGCTATGATTATCTTTGTTGTGCTTGATATATTGTACATATATCTCATTTTCTCAAAATAGCATTCCTTGACATTTCTTCACTGCTGAAGATACTGTCAACAGATAGCCGGATCCCTTCCAGATAACTAGACGGATCCCTCCTTAAAGGGAACCGTGGGATCCGTGGTACAGAAGCACAAATTTATACTAACTTGAGTCTCTTTTGCAGGAAATTATGCACTATACTCTTGTTTTTCTAACCTTTGTTTTGTAGTTATTCAAAATACACATGAAGATATTGACACCATAAAGCTAGGGGGAGCTTTGTGTCAAACGACATTGCAAAATCATTTGCAACTTAATCCAATTTTGGGTTACACTTCATGACACCCCATTGCAACATTGCAATATTCAAGGGGAGCACGCTCGCCACTTAGATGAACCATTTGCAAACTTAATTGCAAACACAATTAGTTTATTTTACGTTATGTCCTTGACGCCTTACATAGGGATGGACTCGTCAAGGGGAGTTAAGACGAGTACCATTCCGCCACTTGCTCTCTTTATATTTTTACATTTTTTATATATAAAATTGTGTTAGTTTCTTTTAACACTTTTGTTTCGACAAAAGGGGAGAAGAAAGTAAAACTACAAATTCAAATTTTTACAATTTTAGCTTTTTCCTTAAAATAATTTTATGTTTTGTCATCAACAAAAAGGGGGAGATTGTTAATACAAATAAGCCATAAAACGTTTATTTATATTTTACGATCTTCTAAATGTTTTGTTGATAACAAATGTAAAATCATTTTAACGAAACTAATAGAGTACGTAAATAGTTTGAGTTAATAGTTTTCTAACACACTTGTTGTCACATAAAACACTAAAACAAGTATAAGTGATTTTATGATTTAGATACATATGTACAACAACTAGTGTTTACATATTGGGTTAAACATATACTTAAACTAAGTATACTAAAATGGGTAAAACTAAGTGTATGCTAAATTGGGTAAATACAAGTATATACTAAATGGGTAAATACTTGCAAATGGTTTTGACCCATAACCCATGGTTTTATATATACCACTTAACCAAGTTCATTGTATCTAGAAAGAAAACCATGGATCAACCCATAACCCATGACCCATGACCCATAACCAAAAATACCCATGGGCAAAGAGGAGCGGACCACGGATCCCTAGCGTTGTGCTAGTCGGATCCTTGTGGTAGGGATCCGTGGGATCCGGAAACATAAGAGAATTTCCTCTATAAATAGAGAGCCATTTCTTCCTCTCTAGTGTGCTTACACACATACTTCCCAAAGTATTCTAACCTCTAACCTCAGATCTAAGTGATCTATGTAGTTTGTCTTTTGTTTTGTGTGATCTACTAGGTTCCTCTTAAAGGAGAGATCACCACCTCTTGAAGACGCAAGCTCAAAGTCCATGAGTTGCCATGCTTCGTCATCATCAAGACTACTAAGGTTCTCTTGTTGATAGTTCTTCCTTTCTCCATAGATGTTGGGTTGAAGGCATTAGTGAAGAATGCCGAAAGTGTCAAGATGAAAGCATTAGTGAAAGGTGCTCATCATCCGTGTCAAAGCATTAGTGAAGGATGCTAAAGGTGTCAAGACGAAGGCATTAGTGAAGGGTGCCAAGCGTTGTGTCAAAGGCATTAGTGAAGGATGCCAAAGAATCAAATCAAGTAGCATTTGGGAAGAATGCCTAGGTCGTATAATCGATGAGGTGCATCGTTATACATATATGTATTTGTTTATATACAAGGATGGTGATATCCTTGATGGTGTTGTAACAAGGAGTAGATCTCCTTGAGATTAGGTGTTGTGTCGTGAAGGTGTAGTTCACCTAAGGTGTGAAAGAACTAGGTGCTTAGCCTAGTACCTAATAAAGGGTAGGCGACGTTGTGAAGGATTAGTTCTCCTAAGGTGTGAAAGAACTCGGTGGTTAGCCTAGCACCGTATAAAGGGTAGGTGACGTTGTGTTAGGTGTGGTTCGCCTTGGTGTGAAAGAACTCGGTATTTAGCTTTGTACCGAAAAAGGATTCTAATGGTGAACCTCTTAACAATTGTAACCCATGATCCTTCCCTCTCCATGCTTGTTGGTAAGATATAGATGTTTTATATTGTGCCATGATATCTTTTTGTATATCTCTCCCTTTAAAATCACGGCTACCATCTTCTAATTTATCTTTCATAATGTGAGCAATAACTTTTTTGTTTGCATTTCGATGGTTAGGAAATGTTTGGGTTCTGGGACATGTGTGAATATCATTCATGCTTGTAATTTGAAAAACATCTGAATTTGGCCAACGTCTGGCATTAATATACCATGCACAGTGTGCATAATGGACGCATTTTATGTTGTAAGTTTTAGGGTTAGTTTTTTTCAAAACAAATTCATAACCATCTTGTAAAGCTTTCAACCTGTATGCCAAGTCTAATTCCACCCTAGTTAAAAAAAACTTTATTGATTTTTACTTCAGTTTTTTTGTAATAATCCTTTGTAGGCATAGGTTTTGGCGTGTAAAGTGGTGGTTCAGGAACTTCAGGGATATGGTCAAAAAAAGTTTGGCCATTTATGGTTACCGGGGTGTTGGGTTTTATTTATTTCATCAAAACAATCATTTTCATCATCTTCGTTATCCGAAAGAAAAGCAAATGATGACCCTGGTTTTGTAAAATTTGCCTCATCTTTATAACATGAACCATCATCTTCTTGTTCGTCATCTGAAGGAAAAGCAAATGATGACCCCGGTTTTGTGAAATTTGCCTCATCTTTATAACCTGAGTCATCATCTTCCTGTTCGTTATCTGAACTGAAAGCAAATGATGACCCTGGTTTTGTGAAATTTGGATCATCTTTATAGTTATAGTCATTGTTTTGAAAATCATTTGATGGGCCGATGTTTTCTTCTACCATTGGAGGGAAAAAATTATAAAACTCTGGCACTTGCTGAGTTGAACCAAAACTTGTTGTTTCTTCCATTATTTTAGATTGCGAAACATACAAGTGTACAAGTTCAGCAGGAGACTCTAAAGCACATTGAACAAAAAAGTTTACCTCGTTGTCGTCTGTAACATCGAGTCGAAAGTCAGCTGAAGGGACTTTCACATTTAAATTTACTCGGGCATTTTGCTTCAATTTAAACTTATTCACCACCATATCAACTAACCCTGAATATGTTATATCATGATCCATAATCACACCGCGCTTTATTTCACCGTAATGTAACATACATTTGAATTTATGTAAATTCAAGGCCATTTTCTTTTTGTAAGTATTGTGGAGATGTATATACATTCAATTTCGTGGATGTGTTATTTATAGCGTAATATTACCATGTGTGTTTGCAAAAGTAATTAACATGTGTCATATTTCGTGTATAATATTATGTGATAAAAATTTGTTTTCCGACAAGTCAAACTAATGTCATATTTCTTGTATACCTAGTCACATCTTTGTCTCTATCATAAAGTTATCGAGTTTGTGTCTCTAGTCAAGTCATATTCATGTCATATTTCGTGTATAATATTATGTGATCATGTCTCTATAAAGGCCCCGAGTAGTATATTCATGTCATATAGTATTATGTGATAAAAAAGTTTATTTACTAGTCACATATGTGTCTCTATAAAGTTTCGACAAGTCATATTCTTGTCATATTTCGTGTATAATATTATGTGATAAAAAAAAAAGCTTGTATACCAGTCACATCTTTGTCTCTATAAGGGCCCTGAGTAGTCTCTATCATGTCATATTTCGTGTATACAATTATGTGAAAAAAAAGTTTATTTACTAGTCACATCTGTGTCTCTATAAAGTTTCGACAAGTCATATTCTTGTCATATTTCGTGTATAATATTATGTGATAAAAAAAGTAATGCAATCACTCTATTTAAGAAAAATGTTAATACTATAATTTTACAAATTCAACTACACCGCAAACTACTTGTAACCATCCCCAAACAATGTCGGACAACATACCCTTGATCTTCGGATCAATATCATGAATAGGCTTCCTATTAAGTCTTTAATGCGCTCCGTAGTGTCTCAAAGACTTGAAAGTCAGCAATTGATGATAACAACTTCATATGTCGTTACGGTTTTCATGAGGTTGATACTAGAAGTTTTTTTTAAGATACAAGCAAGATAATATACGTTTTATGTTTTATGTTGATGACAATTTAGGCTTCACACCTCTAAATACAAATTTGGATCTTACCACCGTTAAGCCAATTGCTACTTCTGAAGGTGTTTGGTGTTTTTCATATATTGGTAATATGATGCTTATTCTTTGGAATCCATCCATAAAACGATCAATAGGGATATTTGTTCCTAGTTACATGGATCAACCCGATTCACCAAAAATGGTCTTTGGTTTTGGTGTTCGTCCAGACACTTTAGACCCTACCATTTTAAAGATTAATTACCCTTACTATGGTCAAGGACCATGGTACGTGTCAGTGTTTACGTTGAGCTCTGGTAGTTGGAACATTCTTGAAAATTACCGTTTGCCTCGTGAAACAATCCGCCTAAAACGGTCTGGCCAAGCATGTGTGGGTGGTAAAATTTATTGGCCTGCTTCCGAAAGGCTCACCAATGATGATGGTATGAGGTACAAAAATTATATGCTTGTTTCATTTGATTTGATTACGCACAGGTTTACTGTAGTCTACATACCTGAAGAGCTGAGAGTTTTGATTCCTTTCCCATTCGATCTATCTTTGTTAGAAAATAATCTCGTAATTTCGTCTAGTTTCTATCTAGAGGACATACGATTTCTTTGTGCATGGGTGTTAGAGGTTGATGGTGGTTTTGTAACATCCTTTCGAATGTTATTCAATATTCCATTTCCAGTTGAGCATGTACTTAAGTTGGTGGGTTTTACTAAGGACGAGGAACCAATAGTTGAAGCTAAAGTAAGCCAACAAATGCCCCACTCGCTACAAGTGTTCGTGCGTAATGCTGAAAGCTTTCAAAATGTGGGGGTTGAAGGAGATTCTGGCTCATTCTTCATTGGGCCCAACAAAGAATCACTAATTCTTCTAACATTGTCAGACAAGCAACTTTTAGGATTTAATGTTTAATGGTATCATGTATTTCATGTATCGTACTTTATATTTTCATTTCGATGTAGTATTTCACTTTGGTAGTGTAATGAATAAAAGTTCGTATTATATGTAGAACTCTAACATTTGATATGAATGAAAGAAGGAACAATTGAATTTCATTCAATAAAACCACAAAGTAGCATAATGTGACATTGCAAGCTGAACATAACCAGACTTAGTCACTAGTCAAATAACTTTTTTGAACATGAAGGTTTATCTTGTTTTTTCTTCTTGAAACCCTCATTTTTGCATTCTTCGGGCACAACAAGTGGGGATAACTCCACCCGTGATACGTACACATGTAGTTGGTTTTGCTGAAATTGAGTATACGTTCGTATACGTTCGGGGTCTTCGATTGCATCAACTAATAGTTCGAGTCCTGAATCAAGACTACAGTTTGGTTTCTTTAAATAAAAAAGGTTGGGGAGTTTTCATCATAACCTAAACAATTGGTTAAGATTATTTTCAATTGATTGACCGAAAAAGTTTCATAATCAACTGGATCTACACAAGCAACTATACCACCTACAAACTTTCTTCCAGGTGGTGAAGTGAAACTTCCATAATGGTGTAGTCGGACTTTGAATGTCATCTCTTGACCTACAGAAGGATTTAACAAAAGATAAAAAGATGTAATTTTTTTGAATACAACAACGTGGTTTATATAATGTGACCCACTAACGTATCTAATGTTTGTATACCAAGAACATCTTTGTCTCTATAAGGAGTTGAGTAGTCTCTATTCATGTCATATTTGTGTATAGTATTATGTGATAAAAAAGTTTATTTACTAGTCACATCGTGTCTCTATAAAGTCTCGACAAGTCATATTCATGTCATATTTCGTGTATAATATTATGTGATAAAAAAGCTTTATTTACTAGTCACATCTTTGTCTCTATAAGGTATGTGATCAAAAAAAAGTTTCATGTCACATATTTATAAAGTCTCGACAAGTCATATTCATGTCATATTTGTATAATATTATGTGAAAAAAGTTTATTTACTAGTCACATGTCTCTATAAAGTTTCGACAAGTCATATTCATGTCATATTTCGTGTATAATATTATGTGATAAAAAAAGTTTATTTACTAGTCACATCTTTCTCTGTATAAAGTTTCGACAAGTCATATAAATGTCATATTTCGTGTATAATATTATGTGTATGTGTAAATTTTTACCCGAAATATGACACAGAAATGACAAGTGTATGACACGGTTTTATCCCTCTATTTAAGGCTTACTTTGTCACTCTTTCGCTTATTCAAAATCATTCAGTAATTTATCCCTTCTCATTAAAATAAAATGTCGGACAACATACCATTCGACCTGCAAGTTGATATCATGAATAGACTTCCAGTTAAGTCATTACTACAATTTCGTACTGTGTCAAAGAGATGGAGGTCTTCAATAGACTTTTCCAACTTCATCCGTAGCTACGGCTTTCGTGATACAGATATGTGTTGTTTTAATTTAACATATATGCAAGGTAATGTAGGTTTTATGTTTTCAGTAAATGGAAGTTTAGCTTTCACGCACCTAGATACAACTATTAATCTTCCAACTCTTAAGCCAATTGCTACTTCTGAAGGTGTCTGGTGCTTTTCATATGGTTCAAATATGATGGTTGTTATTTGGAACCCATCAATAAAAAGATCTATAGGGGTATTAGTCCCTAGTTTCTTGAATCAACCTGATTCCCCAAAAATGGTCATCGGTTTTGGTGTACGTCCTGACAATTTAGACCTAACAATTTTAAAAATTAATTACCCGTTATACGGTGAAGGGCCATGGTACGTGTCAGTGTATACCTTGAGTTCGAGACGCTGGAACCATATTGAAAATGACCGTTTGCCTCGAGAAGGGATTAGACTAAAAAGGTCTGGCCAAGCAGTAGTGGGTGGTAAAATTTTCTGGCTTGGTTATGAAAAATTTGTTTTCAATGATGGTATTTTGTACAAACGCTATATGATAGTTTCATTTGATTTGGTTAGTCACCAATTTATAGAAATAGGCATACCAGAAGAGATAAGACGCATGGTTGGGCCTCCATTCCATATATCCCAGCTACGGAACTCTATCGTAATTTCAGGAAGTTTCCTAGCAGATGGGTACAAAGTTATGTGTGCATGGGTGTTAGAAATTGATGGTGGTATTGTATCATCGTGTACAGTGCTATTCACCATCCCATTCCCAATAGAGAATGTGGTAAAATTAGTTGGGTTTAATAAGGATGATGAACCAATTGTTGAAGCTAAGATCAACCAACAGATAGCTCACTCGCTACAAGTGTACGAGCGAGCTTCTGAATTATTTCAAGACATGGGTATTGAAGCGAATGGTGGTTCATTTTTCATTGGCCCATATAAAGAATCACTAATTCTTCTTAATGAACCAAATCATACCATCGTGGTTTAGTTTTAGTATTTTTATCTTGAGCGATCTCGTTGTATTATGAATGTTTAATGATTTTTAATAAATGAAATGTTTGTTTTCCAAATTCTGTGCTTGTAGTGAAGAAACAAATAATACGATTAATGAACATTTGTATTTTTATTTGAATAAATGTAATTTGGATACATAGGCTAACATTCATTCCAACATAGTTTAAGAAAAACATATTATTAAGACAATCTTAAATCATACACGACACATATTGAGTGATTATGACTATGAATAGCAATGATTCTTCCATATGTATTTATGGCGTTCATCTGCTTTAGCATCCTCATTCTGAAAGTGTTCTTGTTCTGCCCATTCAACCATTTGATCACAAGTGTAATCCGCTTGTGTTATGTTCTTGTTTCCGTCTTCATTGTCACTTGTGTATTCTGTTATCACATGATCCATCATTTCTGCCAAAGTAGCATTTGGCAATATATATTTTTCAATATTAAAATCGACACCGCCATGGTCAATGTAGATTTCCAAGTTGCCTAGCGCTGCAGAAATATCAAACATTACATGCATATCATAGTTGTTTCTTAGTTTTACGGTGCTTGAAATGCCAGTGTGTGGTACTTCATAAAAAAGAGCATGAATATTCCTGTCAACGATGTTAAACAAATATTGCTTGAGCTCTTCTAGCTTCATTCTTGGAATATTGATGTTCATCTTCCAACCATTTACATACGTTGGTTTTCCGCCATAGCAAACCAATTGACCCTTATTGTGAACAGGAAAATTGAAAATGGTTTGTGTATATGGTGTAGTAGGTTTAGTTTGTTTATTATACCAACGTTTAAAGCGTACACGCTCTTCCAGTTTGTTTTTTCTCTGAACCATTTCATGTATATAACGGACACGCTCTTGACGCTTTAGTTTTGTTTCTTCTGAAATTACACCTGCAAATGATTCTTCCATAGAACCATCATTTGGAATCAAAATTGTGCTTAAATCTGTCGGATGCTCACAAACAAAAATTTGGAGCTGTCCAGCAACTTTTGCGATGTCGTACATAACATCAATGTCATAATCATTTTCAATTGCTTTCATTCCCATTAAAGTTTGGTTTTGTGGCAATGCGTAATATAGAAAGTTGACCTTTGTTGGTAATTTTCTCTCTAGATACTTAACCATATCTCGAAAATCAAATTCTGGAACATTGATATTCATGTTTGAACCATCTTGATATGTTATTGGGTTAAGTGTAAAGTTTCCGTTGTAGTTGATAGTGAAGTGTAATGTAGTATTGTTAGATGTTGACATTTGATGAGTTAAAGAAGGAAGAATTGTTTGATTATATATATATATATATATATATATATATATATATATATATATATATATATATATATATATATATATATATATATATATATATATATATATATATATATATATATATATATATAGATATATGTGGTGTATCACATGTCCCTAGTTGGTTATATAATTGCCTAAAAGTTGTCATATAATTATTGAATGTTGTCATATTTCGTGTAAACATGTATGTGATTTATAGAAAGTCATTGACTTGTCAAATACATGTCCCTAGTTGCTTACTGACACGCCTAAAAAGTTGTCATATAATTATTGAATGTTGTCATATTTCGTGTAAACATGTATGTGATTTATAGAAAGTCATTGACTTGTCAAATACATGTCCCTAGTTGCTTACTGACACGCCTAAAAAGTTGTCATATAATTATTGAATGTTGTCATATTTCGTGTAAACATGTATGTGATTTATAGAAAGTCATTGACTTGTCAAATACATGTCCCTAGTTGCTTACTGACACGCCTAAAAAGTTGTCATATAATTATTGAATGTTGTCATATTTCGTGTAAACATGTATGTGATTTATAGATAATTTTGCATGTCCCTATATTATTACTGACATGTGTAAAAGTTGTCGTATAATTATTAAAACATGACAAAAAGTTGTCATATTTCGTGTAAAACACTATGTGATATAGACCCTATATATACAACATCTAAAAAGAAGTTTAGCAAACATAAGCATTAACCAAAAACAAAATACTAACATACATCTACCCAACAAACATACAAATGTCGGCTAGTTTCCGAAATTCAAATGTAAATTACATTTCAATGGCAAAGAAAGTGGTGTCATTATGTACTGATGACATCACTTACTCATTAATGGTTGAAATGTTGGTGAACAAATTCGAGTTGGATGCAAATACGCAACTCAGATTGTCCTTTAGGCTAAGTCCATCAGATACAACGATGGAGATTAAAGACAACAACGATGTTTCTTTATTTGTTACGTGTGCTTGTGGTTCCGCTGATGGTATAATACATTTGTACATTGATCAGCCCAGGGAAAATGCAAGTACAATAGGACACACAAGGATAATACCCGGTCCAGCGGGTATTCTTCAAATGGCCAAGCTCCGCAAAAATACAGACATTAGGGAAGGAGGCCCTTCGTCTGTAATGCCAACCCAAGAGTATGTCAGGAGAATAGAGGAGGATGCATCCGAAGATGATCATTTTACGCGTGGCCCATGGCTAAGCGCGCTTGGCTATCTAGATGCTTTTGGGATCAGGGTAGATGCTTGTTTAGGCGATATGAAAACCTTTTGTAAAAAGGGAAGCTTGAGCGGTTGTAGCCGTCATCAAGTCTTGTACACCAAATTTGCTTGGTGACCTAACTGTTACACTCAAAGATCCATCAGGAACAATGTCTGGTACAATTCATCACAAAGTACTAGAAGAGGATAAGGGTTACGTCAAGTCTATCGGTGTCGGTGCTGTTTTGATACTAAAGAACGTCTCAGTGTTCACACCAAAACCACATAACCATTACCTTAACATCACTTTGAAAAACATTGTTGAGGTTTACCACAAGGATACCGTTTATCAGTGATGTTTAAATTGGACTTTCGTTTTTAATTTGTATCATCTTTATCTTGTATTTTTTATGTTTTATTTAACCCATCTTGGACTTTCGTTTTTAATTTGTATCATCTTTATCTTGTATTTTTTATGTTTTTATTTAACCCATCTCTCGCTTTCATTTAACTCATCTACAAAACTTTAGTTATCGACGACATAACTTGTGATATATAACATACACAAACTTTCATTTGGTAACCGTAGATGAAAATACATATACAAACGGTCAACTAATCATATCTACATCCGCTAGTATTCTTCAACCATAGATAAAAAAATATATACAAACAGTTCAACTAAACATATCCACATCCGCTAGTATCCTCACAACGGGTACCATAAAAATGATGAGCCATAACAAATCTAAACTCCCTAAAAAACTGTGAAGGGTTATTAATAACCGGTGGTGGGATCCTACCTGTACAAAATTGTAGCATAAGCCAACATACAACTACTCCACAATCCTTACCATTTGATTGCTGCGGAGCCGGAAACCATTTTGAATCATTATAAGAGAATGAGAAGTTAAAATGTTGGCGTCCGGTAACGTCAAAATATCCTTGGATCTGTAAACTTTCATTTAAGACTTTAGTCCATGCAACAAGATGTCGTCGCAACTTATCCGACCTACTGTCACTATGCATCGAGTCAAAAACAGAAATATGAGAATTCATAAGATTTACAACAGCTAAAACCCAGTGATTGCCTTCGGCATGGAACGACATATACACCTACAAAGATAAAATCATTAGCTTACATACAATTAAATACCTTATTAAAATACTAAACGCATTAAAATCATTAAACACAAATACTTACCACTTCTACCTCATCCCAGGAAGGGTACGGACGTGTCCTCCCACTTAACGTTCCTGTAATGCACTATCAGTCACAAGTAAGAAGACAGAAGTGCCTGGAGAATACGATGCAAGTGTTGATTTCGCTACTGTCCAGCGAGCACCATTTGGCCTCTGACGAATTAGAAGCTCAGTCCATGCATTCATATGCTAATTCAAATCAAAAAATATTAAAATTATTACTAAGCATTCTATAAAAAAGACTATTCAAATACATTATAAACATGTAATAATAAACTTACATCGTCTGCAAGCCAACCATTACTTGGGACCTTGGAACAAAAAGGGAGCAATTCACGCCAAAAAATTGGCTCACACACAAAACCCATCACATGACAGTCCAGGTATATGGGTTTAGGGTTACACAGGAAAGTATTTAAGTCTTCATAAAATGTACGCCTAACCTAAATAGCCAAAAGTAATATCAATAATAAGTTGTTAATCATTGTTAAAAAATATTCACGTAGTGTTATGATTACCTTAGTAGGGTCAACGTTATAAAACGAAATGTACTCTCCGGTATAATTTTCGCGTAAAAACTCAACTCTATCCCCGTCTTCTTCATCATCATCGACCCTATCGTCTTCTTCATCAATAGCTTTTCCAAGATCTAACGGGCTAATATTTGCTGAAATGGCATTATCCTTACGCCTACCAGCCCGTTTATTGGGAATAGGAGTCGTGTCTGGCAAACGATCATACGGGCTCAACAAATAACGTCCAGGACGAACATCTCTCTTTTCTCGATTCATAGCACCCTAACACGGAACAAATATACATGCAACTATTATAGTAGAAAAAGGAAAAAAAGATATATACTTATGTGGGTCATAAATTTACCGGCAACACACGAGTAGCTACGGGGGGTGTGATGCACTAGCTTGTTGCGCATTGTTACCCGACCACGGAACAAATCCTTGTTGTGGCATAGGCGTCCTAGAATGAGGCGTCGGCTGGTCGAATAACTGCGTGCCCACCTGTGGCGACTGGTGGCGAGACACCCCGTCAAAGAAAGAACTACTCGGGGGGTTAGGAAACCCCCATCTCCTGGACCAGCCTCGCCAAATACCTACATACAATATTAGAATGTTTAGTAATTTTTAAACAAATGAATAAATTATATACATGTCGTTGGTAAATATACCTGCCCGTTCGGGGTACCACTAAATCCAGTTCCACCGCCCGAAACCCTACATACAATATTAGTATGTTTAGTAATTTTAAAACAAATGATTAGGAACAAAAAAATATAAAATATACTGCGTTCGGGTACCAATGTCCGAAACCCTACATACAATATTAGTATGTTTAGTAATTTTAAAACAAATGATTAGGAACAAAAAAATGAAAATAAAATATACCTGTGCTCGTTCGGGAACCAATTACCTCTAGTTCCAGCCTGCCCGAAACCCTACATACAATATTAGTATGTTTAGTAATTTTTAAAACAAATGATTAGCAACAAAAAAAAAATGCAAATAAAACATACCTACGCGTTCGGGAACCAATTACCTCCAGTTCCAGCCTGCCCGAAACCCTACATACAATATTAGTATGTTTAGTAATTTTAAAACAAATGATTAAAAAAAAAAATATAAAACATACTGCTGCGTTCGGGAACCAATTACCTCCGGTTCCAACTGCCGAAACCCTACATACAATATTAGTATGTTTAGTAATTTTAAAACAAATGATTAGCAACAAAAAATAAAATAAAACATACCTGCGCGTTCGGGAACCATTACCTCCAGTTCCGGCTGCCGAAACCCTACATACAATATTAGTATGTTTAGTAATTTTTAAAACAAATGATTAGGAACAAAAAAAAATGAAAATAAAACATACCTGCGCGTTCGGGGTACCACTAAATCCAGTTCCATCCTGCCCGAAACCCTACATACAATATTAGTATGTTTAGTAATTTTTAAAACAAATGATTAGCAACAAAAAAATATACAAATATACCTGCGCGTTCGGGAACCCAGTACCTCCAGTTCCAGCCTGCCCGAAACCCTACACACAATATTAGTATGTTTAGTAATTTTTAAAACAAATAAGTAGCAACAAAAAATTATACAAATATACCTGCGCGTTCGGGAAACCACTAAATCCACTAAAGAAACCAAATATTTTTTGCAACATTGTGTCGTGTTCCTTTATCTTGGCATCCTGAGCCTTTCTCAAATCCTCTAGTTGCGTCAAATGACGATAAACGTATGCTGGAACATCGTCACGGCTATATTGGTCTGAAAGTGGGGGTATTGGTGGTGGTTCGATACTACGCCCCTCAAAAAATGCCATGCTATCACGGAACCAACCCTGTTCGGACTCATATGCATCGGGTACAAGTCTTAATGTAGGTTCCGCTACCTAAAATTTATATAACAACAAATACGAATATTGTTATGAATCACTAAAAACTAAATGGCATGATTAAATAACAACTCACCAATAAACTATCCAGGTAACACCGTTGAAACTTCCGCTTGTAACGCCAAGCACACACTCTCGGATGGAGCTCTGAACGATTAAAAAAATCAACAGCCTTGACTCGATAAGTCTCCAAAATCCACGTCTATAAAAAAATAATTGGTTAATTACTTTAACATTATATATATACATAAACAACAAAAACTAACAATAGGCATACCTTAAAGGCCCATGTAAAGCCCTTCAGCGTATACTTAGGGTTCTTTACCTTACCGTCAGCGTCGGGCGGTGGTCGTGGCTTCACAAAAAAAGCTTCAATACGTGAACCTACTGCACCAACTAACTGATTGTACAATGTCGGCCATACGTACGAACCCCAAGGATATATGTTCCAAGCATCAATATTATCTACTAAAGCCATGCACCATGGCGGGACTACGTAATTAAACTCGTGGCCTAACAACACCAGCTCCAACAACCCTAGCAAACTAACACGAACGGCATCGATATCGACAAGCTTATCAAAGGCATCGCTTAAAATAAAATTATGCAACAATCCAATAGGGACTATCCGTTATCGAACATCCATCATAACTTGAGTAAAAAACACGTCTCCTAAGAGGAGTAGGTTCATCTTTATATTTATCTTGAAAATCAACCCCAAATCTCAAGCCAGTTACTAAACAAAACTCCTCTCTACCAAATTTCAACTCAAAATCTCCTACATGATACGTCAATGGAACGACTTCCGTGTCTCCCGGTTCAGGTTCGACTTGACATAAACTAATATAATGTAATAAAATACATGTCTCTTGCATTTGTTCTATATCAAACATCCATCCGAAACACGTCTGCCTAAACAATACATCCTTATTGGTATTCGCAAATTTTTTTTAAGGTAATGAACCAATTTTAGCTTACTTCTACAGGTAAGGTCAACGGCAAAATCCTAAAATAACAATTAATAAGAGTATATATTATTAACTACACAATAAGCATAAAAAACCAAATAATGATATCGGAAGAAAAATAAATATTTACCGGAACAACTAGTGCCATATTAACAAACAAACACGATAACACCTAACCACTACCACCACAGAACCACAACAACACTGACACACGACCACAAACAGCCGCACCACCTACACCAAAAACCACCAACACCACCACCACCACAACACCACAAACACAGCAACAACAACAACACACACCACCGACACCACCACCAACACCAGCAACAACAACACCAACACACCACCACCACACCACCAACAACACCACCAACAACACCACCACCAAAAATCTACACCACAACACCACCAAAACTCTACACCAAAAAAAAAAAACAAGGAAGATTTTTGCAACTATCGAGAAGAACACCAAAACTCCTACTCCATTTTCACTTGAAATGTAAAACGAAATGAATACATTTGGTCGGTTAATCGAATACATTTTGCATTGTAAAATGAGTAGTCATTCGAATAGATTTTGCAAGTTATTTTGGTGAGTCCCAATGCATGGAGAGAGAAGATCGCTTCAATATTGAGGCGATGAGGCAAAATGCTTTTTGTCTTCGTCGTCGACGATGTAGGCCCCATATTGTCGATTTCGCTTCACATTTGAAGCGATTTTTTTTTTTTTTTTTTTTTTTTTTAATTTATCACGTTTAATAAACGGTCTCGACACGTGTCCTTTAAGGAATTCTGCGCAAATTTGAAGCGAAGTGCTTGGCCTTTTTGGTAAAAGCAATAAAAGGGGTCCTCTGCAAGACAAGTCCCACCTGCAAAAGCCCTTTGGGTAATTTTCACATATATAAAAACAAAAACAAAAAAAAAAAAACAAAAAAAAACTAATCGATTTGATCAAGGCTAGCTTGAACCAAATTAGTAAAGACAAAACCAACCACACTAAATTCTTTTGTAACAAACAACAAAAAAGCTAATTTAACTATGATATAATCTTGAAAGATTTTTGGATACTGAAATGACAGTTTTCGAGTTATATCAATCATCATTGAAGCAAAAACAATAGCAATAAATAAGATGGCACTAGCTATTTGTTTTATATAATGTTTGGTAATATAGATCTATACGTAATTTAAAATATAAAATGACAAAAAGGATAAATGCTACTGCTTCCGTTCTAAGAGTGCACGGTGCTGCTCAAAATTCGTCCCCTATTCGCAAACCCACTACGATGTTCGTATATATATATTTTTTTGAAAAATGAACGTTATATAACGTTTTAAGAGTAAAAGAAAAAATAAAACCCTCATTTTCACTTATAAATACCCACTTTTAACAACTATTTCTCAAACATTCCAACTAAATCACAATTTATTTACACCTTCACCTACATTTAATCCACTCTTCTATATATTTCATACACTTTTGATTTCCAGGGATCTTTTTGACGATGAAGCTCGAGGCGAAGAACTATTACGTTTATGCGAATATCATGAACAATTTCTTGCAGACGATGGAGCCACTAGTCCACACAGTCGGACGCATGTACCTCGAGAATATAAAGCCGCCGAAGAACGTTTCATGGATGATTATTTTGGCGATGCTCCAAAATACACCGAAAGGAATTTTAGGCGACGGTTCTGAATGGGTGGCAAAACTATTTTACAAATAGTCGAAGGTATAACTAACTATAAAGTTGAATCTATTCTCGAGCATTTTAAAATTTTTAAATCTCGGCCAAATGACACTGGTAAGATGAGTATCCACCATATAATGAAATGCATATCTGCCATATGCCAATTGGCGTACGGGACAACACCCGATGCTTTTGATGAATATTTACAAATTGATGAATATTGTAGTCGTGATAGTTTAGACAATTTTACCAAATGTATATGTGACTTATATTCAGAGGAGTATTTAAGAACACCCTCCTCCAATGATATTATGCGGATATATGAAAAACACGAAAACTATCATGGGTTCCCAGTATGCTTGGTAGTATAGATTGTATGTATTGGAAATGGATGAATTGTCCGAATGCTTACAAAGCGCAATTCAAACGAGAGGATCACAAATATCTGACACTAATGCTTGAAGCAGTTGCATCCTAAGATTTGTGGATTTGGTATGCATTATTTGATATAACGGGTGCAAATAACAACCTAAGTGTTCCATATCATTTGAAATTGTTTGACGACCTCATTAACGATGTTGCTCCCGAAACCCCATTTATGGTGAATGATGAAACATGCACCAGAGGATATTACCTTGCAATCGGTATTTATCTCACTTATCTTTTAATGGTAGAGAATACTGTTTGGTTAGTTTTTCATTCAAATTATTTTCTATTTTAGTATGCATGATTATAAACCTTTCTCTATTTCTCTTATCTTTTTAATCGTAGGGTTAAAAAAAAATAGTAAAATTCCTTTTCTTTTATTTCAATTTCGTTCTTTCTTTCTTCTCTTTGCTCTATCATTCATTTTAATCTCGAGAATGCAGTGTAAAAGACGGCCATTTTGTACCACCCGAAAATATAAATTGAACATTAGCTAATTGGCATATAGTCCAAAAAGAAATTTGTAGTCTACTCTACAATTTTCTCCTAGTCATGGACTCTTGGAGTCAAAAAATCGTTGATAGTTACTTTACAAGAATTTGATCTTTCTGTTTTGGTTTGCAATAGTCAAAACATCATTACATTGATGGAAGAAGACAGTATAAACTAAGAAAATAAAATTAAAATAAAAGAGACAATCGACTTGATCAAGGCTAGCTTGAACCAAATTAGTAAAGACAAAACCAACCACACAAAATAAAATTCTTTGTAACAAACAGCAAGCAAACTAATTTAACTATGATATGATCTCGAAAGAATTTTGGACACTGAAATGACAGTTTTTGAGTTATACTGATCATCGTAGAAACGGAAACCGTAGCAATAAGCAAGACAACATTAGCTATTTGTTTTATAAAAATGTTTAGTAATGTAGACATATACGTAATTTAAAATATAAAATAATAAAAAAGTTAAATGCTATTGCTTCCATCCTAAAAAAGAGTTTTCACAAATAAAAATGAACAAATTATAGTACATATGTGTAATTAATGCAAATTTTACTTAAAAAAGAGTCATTTTTACCCACACTTGGGTAAATTTTAATTAGAAGGGTAAAATAAGAAAATTAGTAATAAATATGCACATATAAAAAGGACATTTCTTTTAGGATAAACATATGCCTTCAACAAACATACATTTGACTTAGGAAAGAGGCATTTAATGAATGAGTTGTCGTATCACATTAAAGAATCTTTTTATGATATATTATATTAAGGATTTTTAACGTGTGCAAGAGCATATTAATATGTAAAAGAGCCCGGTGACCGTGAAAAGGACGTCAACCCACAAAAATACACTTTTCAAATAAAATATGCGGTCCGGACGTCCTTTTCGCGGTCCCGTCTTTAGATGCTAACACGCGCCTTGAAAGACACGTTAAAAACCTTCTATTAAAATTGAAATATCAAGCCAGCCTGTTTATAAATGATAAATCGCCCTTGTGGTTTGATTAAAATTACGGATCTTGTCCCTATGTTTTTTTTAAATGAGTTACGTCCCTGTGGTTTCTCAAAGTTACGGATCTTGTCCAAATTTTGACCCGCTCGTTAAAAAGGACGTAACTTGACATAATGGACTAACGGAGGGGTTAACCTTGTAATTTACTCTTAAAATACAAACACCAGGGACGATACATGTAATTTACTCTTAAAATACAAACCACATGGACGATATATGTAATTTACTCTTAAAAAAAAATCTCTAATTTTATTTTACGAAAATATTTTAATTTTATTATAATAAATTAAAAAAATATATAAAAAAATAAATTTTGTTAAAAAAAATATTACAAAATTTAATAAAAAATCATTTTACTATAACACTTGAAAAATTGTTTATTTCAAAAAATTAATTTTATTAAACTTTTTTATAATAATTAAAAAAACTCTAAAAAAATTAATTTTGTAAAATAATATTATAAAATTAAAAAAAAAATCATTTTACTATAATATTTAACAAAATCATTCATTTAAAAAAATTATTAAATATTTTTTGGAATAAATTAAAAAATTAGAAAAAAATCTTTTTTAAATTTTATTATAAAAACGGATGAAAGTGTCATTTTATACGTCTTTGATCGTTTATAAAAAGCAAAAAAAATTGTATAAAAACTGATGAAAACGTACAAAAAAACATTAAAACATATAAATGTCCGTTTTAATGCGTTTTCGTACGTTTTTGATAAAATGTCTGGCATAAAACGCATTTAAAACGCATTAAAACATACATTTATACGTTTTAAAAAGGGACATTTATACGCATAAGAACGGGCATTTATACGTATAAATGTCCGTTTTAATGCGTTTTCGTGCGTTTTCGTACGTTTTTGTACTCTTTCGTACGTTTTATAAAAAAAACGTACGAAAACGAATTAAAACGGACATTTATATGTTTTAATGATTTTTTGTACGTTTTCATCCGTTTTTATACAATCTTTTTTCCTTTTTATACAAACGGACGAAAACGTATAAAAATTGCGCTTTCATCAATTTTTATAACAAAAGTTAAAAAAAAAGATTTTTTCTAATTTTTTTAATTTATTCTAAAAAAAATTAATAAACTTATTTTTTTAAATGAACATATTTTGTTAAAAGTTTTTTTAATTTTTTTAAAAGTTTTTTTTAATTTTTTTAAAAGTTTAATTATTATAAAAAAGTTTAATAAATTAATTTTTTAAATAAACAGTTTTTAAGTGTTATAGTAAAATGATTTTTTTTATTAAATTTTTTAATATTTTTTTAACAATTTTTTTTTTAAAGTTTTTTTTTTTGTTTTTTTTTTTTAAGTTTTTTTTTTAATTTATTATAATAAAAATAAATATTTTCGTAAAATAAAATTAGATAGATTTTTATTTATTTATTTATTTATTTTTAACATTAAATTACATATATCGTCCCTGTGGTTTGTATTTTAAGAGTAATTTACAAGGTTAACCCTCCGTTAGTCCATCATGTCAAGTTACGTCCTTTTTAACGAGCGGATCAAAATTTGGACAAGATCCGTAACTTTGAGAAACCACGGGGACGTAACCCGCTTAAAAAAATCCACAGGGACAAGATCCGTAATTTTAACCAAACCACAAGGACGATTTATGTAATTAACTCTAAATGGTATTTAGAATTTAGAAAAACCTCCAAATATTTGAGAAAAAATTAGGAGAGAAAATATACATGATTATATATAAAAAAAACTTTGATTTATAATCATAAAGATTTAAAAATATTATTAAAAAAAAAAAAAAAAAAAAAAAAAAAAACTAATAGATATGTCGGAAAAGCCACCAAAATATAGTGGTATGAGTTTTAATTTTTGATTCCCTCACACCAATTCTAAAGTATTATATCAAACAAATAATGTTAGAAATCATCATAACCCAACAAGGCCATACCTCTCTACCAAACGGGCCCTCAAGTTTTTTTTGAACGACAAGATAAAATATCAAGTTATTAACCATTAAGTTTAAGGCCGTAAATGAATCGGACAAACGCACAGATAGAACATTGTTCATGTTTTACGTTTAATTTTAACAAGCCACTCCATGGTGGAATGTTGATAAGAACAATCTTTGTTAAAACATTTGCTAAGAACAATTCTTGTTAAAACATTCTCAATGATATAAAAATATCATAAATAAGAGTGCTTTTAAAAGCCAAATGAAATATAGGTACAAGACTTGAAAAAAAATGTAGTTTCATTTTTGTATAATTGGTAAACCCAAAAGAAGTTTACTACTATCTAACTATCGATAATTTTATGGTAACAAAAATATTTCTCTTAGAGTTTTGAATTACATCATATTTATCGCTGCAACGCACGGATGCTTTTTAGTTTTTCTAAAACGTCAATGTCCAAAAGTGTATATAAGGAAAAGACGGTTTTTATATGAGATGACGTGACATAAAATTAAATATATATGGCTGGAATATTCAGATGGATTTTCATTGGTTATGGATTTTAGATTCCTCATTAAGGATTCTCGCTGGCATGATAGATTCTTTCTTAATTGGATCTTGAAAATGTCAACTAGTAGTGATAGGCATGTTTAATTGTGCTTAATTTTATGTTTAAAAAATATTATACACTTACCAAGATCAACAGTAAATGTAAGAGCATGGAATGTAGTTAAATTTGAAGCTCGTCATTTCATCGTGGCTTGTCAAACGGTGTCACCATTTGTACACCACTGCACCGGACCCATCGGTTGCCATTTCTCAAATGAATCAAAACACCTCAAAAGAAGGTTTTTTTTTTTTAGTGTGTGTTTGCACCGAAAAAGAAGTGTGTGTGCGCGTCTGCGTGTGCTTTGTGTAGGTGGGCTTGAAACAAGATAATGGCAATCTTTTTTAATTAGACCTTTACAAATATAAAAATTTCAAATCAACCTTTGTAAGTTGGAAACTTTACGTATTTATTCTAAATATGCATATCTATAAAAATTAAGTATAATGTGGCAAGTGAGCGTATTTCAATTCCGGATGTCCTCATTAGTCCTACACAAACCTGTAACTAAGACACACCCTGGTCGCGCACATTGTCAAGATAAGTTATCTGAATAAGATTGGATCCCGACTTTAAACTCTGGCGTGCGTAATTGGCAATTCGCAACCATAAACTTACATGATTCCCACAAAACTCATTTTCTATGATGTAACGGGAGATGTTATGGTATCAAATGAGAAGAACAAATAAAATGAGAAGGGTGAAAGATATCACAATCACAGATTTTAGATACTTAAAAAATTAAATGTGCACTTTAAATTCTCCTTCTGACTTAAAATGTGTGGTTATAAATCATTCTTATTAGTTATTATTATTAGAGTTAATTGCATTTTTGGTCCTTGTGATATGGTCAAATTGCATGTTTGGTCCCTAAAACTTTGAAAGTGCAATGATATTCCTCATTTTGAAGTTTGGATTGCATTTTTGGTCCTTAATCGGTGTGAAATGACCAAATTATGCTTGTCTTCTCTGAATAAGACAAAGGGTATTTCAGTCATTTCACTTTATCCAAAGACCAAAATTACAATCCAGACTTCAAAATGAGGACCATCATTGCATTTTCAAAGTTTTAGGGACCAAACATGCAATTTGGCCATACCACAAAGACCAAAAATGCAATTAACTCTTCTTCTTATTTTAGTTTTTTTATCCACTCGGAGTTGTCTTTCCATTTCGGCATCTCTATTTTTTATATCCTTGCGGGTTGTCTTTCCGTAAGATATTAAACTGCTTTAGCAGCTTGGTATCGCCTTGCATTTTGTTGTCTTCAGTTGTTGAACATATAGTTTTTCGCTTTAAAAAAATAAAAGAGTGATTCTTAATTTGGATTGTCTCCTAAATGAGTAAGTAGGATTCTAGTTCAGCAAAATGTCTTCACATGAATGAACTTATTGACATCTTGCCGGCCCTTATACATACTTTTCTAATACTTGTATTAAACAAGTGATAAAATCTGTTAATTGAATCTTTTAATCATACAAATCCAAATACATGAAACGAAAATGTCCTTTTAAGTCTCTGTGTTATATAAATCCTAGGTTTCAATCTCGATCGATTGTACTTCTTTACGTCCAAGATTTACACACTAAAAAGCTTGTATTTATCGAAACAACAATAAATAATAATAATAATATTTGGTTGGCCAAAAGTCAAAAATCATGGTTAAAAAATAGCATAAAAATAATAATAATAAAATGATGTTTATAATAATAATAATAATAATAATAATAATAATAATAATAATAATAATAATAATAATGTGAATTTGTGATCTTCCGTACTACACTATGTTATAACTTATTCCTGTGTAACATTCATATTTGTTGTAAAAATATACGAATTAGACGTTAATGATAATAAATAAACGTAAAAGTTTGAACTACAAAGGCGCGCACTTGGGAAATAATCTAGTGAAACCTCGGAACCGACTAGGGATCTTATCGTCGATGATGGGAGAACAAATACAAGATTGCGAGGGAGGAAGGAGAAAATGAGCAATGGTGGAGTGTAGAGGGGTTGGTTGTTGGTTGAGGATGGTTGCATGTAGATACTAGACGATATAACAGCTCAAGCCCGAATGTGGGTTGGATCCATTAAGGTTTTTAGTGTTTTTTATGTAATGCACTATAAATGCAAATTAATAATACAATATTTCTTACGGAATTTCAAATGTTCAGCAATAGATTGGGTTGTTTTGGTTGTTACTTTGTTTTTTGCATCATTTTGATGATTAAAATTCCAAACACGGGATAGATATATCTTTGACGAACATGGACAACTAACTTCGTATACCTTGTCCATTCCTTCTATAACGCTTATCATGCAATTACACACTTAATTAGCTTATGTTAAGTTTAATATATTCTTAACTATTATAGAGTTTCACTTAATGCATTTGACATTACAATTAAAAATTACAATAAATGAATATGGAATCTTTGAGAATTTATTAGAAAAACTACTATACGTAGGTTAAAATTTTAAAAATGAATTACACATTGGGTAAGTGTCATGACTCATGATGCTAGACTGATACATAATATATTATTGTGATTAAAAATTAATACCACCAATTACAAAAAAACAATTTTTAATTTTGAAAAAGTAAACGTAGTCACATGATATTATGATGTAACATTTTCTTCTTCTTATAATATCAACTCATACACACGAGAAGTCTACACTTCAAGTTGATCAATATCCTCTCAAGCTTCGATCATGGCTGCTTCAGTCTTGCCATCGGCTTACCAAACGTCGGCAGCATCACCCGACTGGCTAAACAAAGGCGACAACGCATGGCAAATGATCTCAGCCACTCTTGTTGGCCTCCAAAGTGTCCCGGGCCTCGTGATCCTATATGGAAGTATAGTAAAGAAGAAATGGGCTGTAAACTCGGCTTTTATGGCACTCTATGCCTTTTCGGCCGTAGTAATATGTTGGGTTACATGGGGTTATAAGATGTCGTTTGGGGAGAAGTTGCTCCCCTTCTGGGGCAAGGCAGGCCCGGCACTTGGTCAGAAGTTTCTTATCAAGCAGGCCGCGTTGCCCGCCTCAACTCATTACTATGACGATGGCTCGGTATGTGTATCCTATTGTTTTTTTATCGACATTTGACATAATTTGACATTGACATGTGTTTGTATGATGTCAAAACATAAAGACTTTATAGCATGAGATGTTGATATTTGGTCTAGTTTGTTTTCTTGATTTTAATTTCAGTTAAAATGATTTTAAGTTTTCTAAGTTTTAGCTTATGAATATAGTTTCCAAAAGGCGTCATAACATTACTATGCATAACTCGTTGGACTGTGTATCAGATTATATAGTTTAAATATTTGATTACGTAGTTGGAGACGGCGATGGCAACACCATTATATCCAATGGCTTCGATGGTTTGGTTTCAATGCGTGTTTGCAGCAATAGCGTTGATCCTGTTGGCAGGCTCGTTGCTAGGAAGGATGAACATTAAGGCGTGGATGGCGTTTGTCCCACTATGGTTAACTTTCTCGTACACTGTCGGGGCTTTTAGCTTGTGGGGTGGTGGTTTCTTGTTTCATTGGGGTGTCATGGACTATTCGGGTGGTTATGTTATTCATCTGTCGTCCGGTGTCGCAGGGTTTACAGCTGCTTATTGGGTCAGTACTCCTTTTCAGTTTTATGTTTTTACATCTCAACACATGCATTTTACCATTATCATTGAACAAGTACATGATGAAACGATGTTTGTGACTTTCAATTCCTTTTAACTACGACCAAATATGTTTACATCTATGAAGAGACAAAAGACACTTTTATAAACTTTACAATAACATAATTGTATTATTAAATATAAGATCTATTGGTACATGAATCATGCACATACCATTGACCCTTAATTCTTTTGGTTTTTAGTATATCTATACTCCGTAGTTATTACTCTAACTAATTAGTATATCGTATATAATGCAAAAATATATATATTTTTTTTAATTTAAAAAAATTAAAAATAACTAATGTTAATTTCTAAAATATCTTTTTAAAACTTAAATTTCAACTCTTATTTAATTTCTTACATGAAAATGTTTTTAATAGTTTTGAAATAGTTGTCATGTAGTTAGTTTTTGTTTTAACATTAATGTTATTTCTAAAATTACTCAATATATTATCATTTTTTCTCTTTTGCAAATTCGATCACAATCCCATCTCTATTTCAATCCATATTTCAATCTCAATTTATTAAAGTGAAACTGGTATGATTTTATTGTAATTTTCGAAGATGATCAAGACTCGTTAACTTCAATTGCAAAATGTTACATGAAACACTTAACTAGAATATCTCAACTATTACTATATGACGCTATAAAATCTCATCGCTATACAAGAGTAATCGCTAGTTTTATTTAAACTACTCGTATATTTTTGAGGGAGAATTTCATATATCCTCCTCTTTTTATCATTATTTCATATATACTAATAATACAATTATGCAATACATTGTGTACAATGCTTTTAAAACATGATTTAAGTATATATATAAAATTTCATGTTTTTAGAATGAAAATATGAAACTGCTCCTATCTTTAAATAGAGTAGACATTCTTGTTTTATTGACTTTTCCTCAAATGTTGGAGACTTGAAGTATCCAAGAAGTTCCTATCATTAAGGAACTCACGTGAGCCACTTCCATTGTCTATTCATTTCTATCTTAGTTGCTTCGTCATGAGTAGTAATGACTACCTAACAATCAAAATAAATTACATGCATCACAAAGTAGAATGTGACAAAAAATATAATACTGCAGTAACATACAATAAGCAGCTTGTTGATGTGTATAAGTAAAATGAAAAAGACGAACGTATAAAGTAATTTTGATGGTAAATGATTATTTCTCTCAATGAGTTGTTCTCTAATTCAATTTTTTGTAAATAAAGAACATTGACATGATTAAACTGCGTTCATGAACTTGACCAGTTGACCTTATGATATGTACAAGAGATCGGTTATAAGACTTGAATAGTTTTATGCTAAACCTTACATGACAATATTACGTTTGTTGCAGCTAAGCGACCGGCTTCTTTAACTTCTTTACAAACCAATAAAACACTCATTACGCGAGTACATTATTAGTCATACTTTTGTTCTCCAATCATTTTCTAGCTAAAATCTAACAACTTTCTAACAGCATAATAACGAATTATACATCATGTACAATTTATATTTGATCTTTAATATTAACATTCGAAAAATAAAATAACAGTTTTCTCCTTGTCTTTTACCTAAGTAATCTAGATGTTTTTATGATTGAGGATCGCCGGTCCTTGGGCCATATCAAACGACTTATTTAGGTTTTTATGAAAGAAACATCAAATATGTATAGTTATCTTATACCATAATAGAAATAAAAATCAGTCTTATACATTATTAATCAACCAACTTATAAAATTATGTTGAAGATACCAACAGGACAATGACAGTAAATGTGGACTATATTACACTAGGTTTAGTAAGCCCCTTTCAATGTCTGAATGAGGCATGTTTCACGCGTTATTATTGTTACACAAGGCCATTGATCATGCGTGAAGAAGAAAAATGGAAAAGAATTTAGTAGTGCAGTTAACGAATGGAAAAATGAGAGTGCGTGGGTGTAAGTGAGTGGTATATATAAAATGTAAAAAATATGATAAATACTACGATATAAAGGTGGTAAGAAGAGATGTTGATGTGACTTAACATGACCGATCGCCACCATAATTAGTTAACATGACATATGATCTATAAACTTTTATGAGAATTTCTAACTTGTGTCATGGTGGTAGAGGTTAAGAGGTATTAAATGAACTAAAATTATCACATTTTTATGTCTGTTGATATTAATAATTTTCTAAATTTATGATGTCTACCAAAATTATCCCTGTTTTATATGAAAATTAAGCTTTTTTAAAGAAATATGTGTCTTCATTAAACACTTTTAAGCTTGTGTCACTATAACACGAGTTAGAAAACCCAACTTTTATAACTAGATTAGATACTTACACCAATCACATGATTACACATGACAATAAATTTGATAAGGTTCATCGCCATTTCTATGATAAACCTTATCGTTTTATATATGTTTTGGTGAAAATTATCGAATCTTTCATTGTGAAAAGAAAAACACCTTTAAGCACTTGTTAGTAAATACTTTAATCACATAAACTCAAAAAACAGATTTTTGAGCGGAATCACGCATCAAGAACAACTCCAACAAGAACTTGACAAAAGGTTATGAGCCCTTAATGTCAGGGGCCGACCTACGGTGTTTCTGTAGGTTCGTGGAAACCCCGATGGATATTTGTCGCCTAGTATAAATTTTGGTTAAAAATCTCGATTTCTCTTAAAGGAACCTGCTCCAAAAATTTTGTATCAAATTTGTTTAGTTAGTCCACTAATATGTCAAAAAGAATACGTCTCTTCTTCAATTAATTACAAGTTTTAATGAAATCATACCTTTTAGTTTATTTTTTTCCTTTGATACTCTTAAAAAAAATATTATGCACCTGGTGACTTAGAGTTCTAGGTCCGCCCCTCCTTAATGCCGAGTGGCAACAACACACACCTGATTCCTCTTAAGTTTGAGCTAAATATAACTAGTCCTCTAAATTTATACGGTAACTATTACACACTAATATTCTCGAATTATAGAAAAGACAAGAAGTTTACTAATGGTGGCAGGAATTGTTCTATAGCGTAGCTCAATAGTTAACAATCAATATGATCCTAACCTATTACTAAACAGCCAAGCATGACCAAAAAAACTACTATAGATGTAAGTCATGTAACATAAAATATGAGCCGATTGGATACAAATGTGATGCTTGTGAGCTTGTCTAATGTAACTGTATCTCTGTACATTAGTTGTATATGTCAACACAATCAACCTATTTAATCCCGACTTAACGGCTGTTATTAAAATCTGATTAACAGGTGGGCCCAAGATTAACGGCTGACAGGGAAAGATTTCCACCTAACAATGTACTAATGACGTTAGCCGGAGCAGGGCTGTTATGGATGGGCTGGGCTGGTTTCAATGGTGGTGACCCATACACTGCCAACATCGACTCCTCGATGGCTGTCCTCAACACCAACATTTGTGCTGCTACAAGCCTTCTCGTATGGACATGGCTCGACGTCATTTTCTTTGGTAAACCATCTGTCATTGGTGCAGTCCAAGGTATGATCACTGGGCTTGTTTGCATTACACCCGGTGCAGGCCTTGTTCAAGGATGGGCTGCAATAATCATGGGTGTTTTATCAGGTAGTGTCCCGTGGTTCACAATGATGGTGGTTCACAAAAAATGGACTTTGTTACAGAAAGTGGACGATACTCTTGGTGTCGTCCATACTCACGCAGTTGCAGGGTACCTCGGTGGCATCCTCACTGGGATTTTCGCAGAGCCCACTTTATGCTCATTGTTTTTACCTGTGACGAACTCACGTGGGGCCGTTTATGGAGGTTCGGGTGGTATGCAGATAGTGAAACAGATTGTTGGTGGTGGGTTTATTATCGGATGGAATATAGTGGCAACGTCGATAATATGCATAGTGATCGGTATGGTTATTCCTTTAAGGATGTCAGATGAACAGTTGCTAATAGGTGATGATGCTGTACATGGGGAAGAAGCATATGCATTGTGGGGAGACGGTGAGAAATACGACGGAACTAAACATGGGTTTTATTCCGATGACACCACACACCATCGGCAACCCAGTGGTGCTACACACGAGCTCTGATAACTATTGTCTCAACTCTCAAGTCATTAGGTTGACATGGAATGGACTCTCTCGTGTACGTGTGTTTATAAGTGACTGCGTATTTAAATTTTTATGGATTTTGATTATTTGTTTGTATTATATCAGCAAGAATTCATAAACTTTTTATTATTGTACAATGTCTAAATTAATTTGAATACATCTACACTTAAATGTACGTCTTTTCGTACATAACGAAACTTGATAAAGCTATGAGAGTGGATATAAGAAGCTGAGAATAGCATTTATTATATATAGGCTTATTCCACTCTCGCGATCAAAAATAGTACTACGGATATGAATATATATATATACAGAAAGATACGCTCACATTTCTGATAAAATATGGCTAATCTTACGAAGCTCTTTTAAAGCAGCCATGGCAGTCATTTGACCTCTGTCTACCAGTGCTTTCTTTGATAAGTTATCGACTTGACCTGTTTCACCCTTTTCATGCTGGAACATCGATTCAATCACCTGAACATTGTGTAATAAATTCTGTCATAAAGGGAATTTGGACAATTTAACAAAAAACTTCCATTATAACTGAAGGTGCAAAAAGCCATGATTACTTATAAATGGGTCAACTTGGGTTACATTCTGTATGTTATGGGTCAAATGGCAAATTATACAGTAGAAAATTAGCAAATGGGTCAAAAACTGTCAAAAGTGTATTCTTTTGATTCAGAATGTAAAAGGTTCTCAATAATTGTTGAAATAGTATGGTTTTACTGTTTTAGCGCGCAAGTTTAACACTTCATGATTTCTTTTTAAAAGAAATGGAATTTCGAACCCGTTTTAACTCACAACAGTAAGCCATTTTGATCCAAACACATGTATTGATGAATGCAAAAAATGACTTAAAATAATACCTGAAGATTTTCGACCATAGATTGGCCGAGGTTTTTCAAAGAGGACATCTTATTCTGGTTAACATGTTCTTCTTTGTTCGTTACATCCGTTACAGAAGTCGCCACTTCACTTTTCTGATCACACCCAACAGACGAATTTGTAGAATCACCTTTTTCAGACGAACCCTCTCCCCCGTTTTTTCCAAACTTCCAAAACCACTGAAACTTTCCGGCTATAAGTTTTAAATTTGAACCACCCGCCTTCATAGGTGCTTCCTCAGGCCCATAGAAAACGGGTTCCGGATTGATTTCATTAGTACATGGCTCGGACTCAGGTGCAAGTTCAGTCTCAGGCGCAAGTTCAATCTCAGGCTCAAGTTCAGTATCAGGCTCAGGCTCAGGCTCGGGATCAGCATCAGGGTCGGATTCAGGTTTGTTTTCATCAACAAATAAGACTGAACCAACACTACTTGGCTCAGTATCGTTTTCATGGTCATGATCATTATCGTTAACCACGGCTATTGGGCTCGGTGGGTCCGAGAATATAGAAGAGTTCTCTTCACTACCACCCAGATTATCATTTTCATTGTCGTCTTCAAAGCCAAGCTGTCGAGACAAGTCATCCAGTAAACTTTTCCTAACGTGTCGTCTAGACAGGCCTGGGGCTGTTTTTTCACTATACACTTTTGAGGACGACGGGTCAGACTCTGTTCTCAACAAACGCGACTTCACTTTCTCGGACCAACCTTTCGGTGTACTTTGACTTTTACCTTCACTTTGACTTGGATCTTTTTTGTGTAAAACCCTCCATTTTTCTTCCCAGTAACTATCACGGACGATACTTAACGGGCTTCCCGGGGCCGCTGCATCAGATGACAGACTGTGAGTTCGAGAACTCGTCGGTTTGGTCCGTTCGTGAAACCCGTCACTAAACATCGAAAGTGGGACCGTCTTCATTGCATCGATAGCAACTGTTACTAAAGAATGAGCTTTTTTCAATAATTTTCCCAGATTTACATCTTGTGGAAAGTTAAGTAATCTTTGAAGGCAAGAAGTAGCGGTTTCGGTCGAGAGAACTGATGATCGAACATATAGTATCATCGAAACCGCAAGAGCAGCAATGAAGGCCCCACGGGATGAATTAAGGACTTCGACGCTTTCTTCGGGGTTGTTTTCGGAAACTAAACTTAATCTAGTATTATCAAATGAAAAAATTTCATCCCAAATCACCAAAAGGTCCTCGAGGGCAAACTCACGGCCGAATAAAACCCTTAACCAACGAAGAGCAAAGTACTGTGGTTCTACTCCTAGCTCAATCAGATGAGTGTAAAGAGATGAATCAACAATCGCAAGTAGATGGTATAATACCGAAGATGCTTCAATTACAGGTGGCAAACCGTTCTGCGGTCCATTTAACGGAGACGGTGAGAAAAAGCTTGCCATTGAAACCGCACCATTAGAACCGTTCATTAATGCATCAAACATACAGTAAGCGTCGTGTTCCATGAACTTTTCAGATAAGACGATACCCAATTCGCCCTCGGCTCCATAAGCATCACTAAATGAAATGATGATTTGGATCTTGGGGTCGAGTTCGTTAAGGTTGTTAACCTTGATTTGATTTTCTTGGATTTCGTTGTCGTCTTGTATGTGTTGAGATATTTGTTTTAAATTGGATACATAGGCTGAATCAGTCTCGTGAAAGGACAGGCCATCGAAATTGTCGGTGAAATAACGTTCGTATAATTTTCGGACTGCGGATAGGCGCTCCACATCGGCTTGAAGAACGTATAGTAATGGAGCCAAGAGTTCGTGCATCCCTGCAAATGATGATGATAATAATATCAATTAACAAGTGCCTGTATATGCAAAACAAATGCCTTTTAGAAAAATAGGGAAAACGATGTACGTACCTTGCCTGTAACCATAGTTCGGATGGGTAATACACCAAAGCAACAAAATGCGTCTTAACATGCCTTGACAACCAGGTGTCTGGAAGTAGCTACCATGTTCAGGATACAATCGTGACAAGTCTTGGTCGACCATTTTCTCTAACTCGGCTTTTTGAAAAAACTGGCCCCACATGCTATCTGTTTAAATGAGTAATCCAATTAACCAAAACATATAGTAGCAATTTTAAAAAATTGATTCAATGCACAAATACGGGTTCCTTTTCAAATGTACGTATACTATCTCTTGATTTGCAAAGCATATAATCGGTACGAATACTTTACCTGGGTCTTGAGATAACGGGTTGTCGATAACAACATCAGGAAAATTGCTTCCATCTTTCGGTATAAGAGGATCGATTAGTAGCCTTCTTCTTAAAGAAGCATAGCTGAAAAACATAACATATTTTCAACAAAGTTAGATCTAATATCAGTTCAAAATGTGGTTATAACATCCGAAATACTGGACGACAAGAGTAATGTTAAGTTGACCAGGCCCAAAACTTAGAAACTTATTAGAAATTGGTTAAAAAAAATCCCTAACAAACGTCATACATGAAGAAACTAAATATCTTAGAATTAAAAACCTTTGTTGTGGTTTCTAAAGTAATCACAATGAGAAAGTAACGCCTGAATATCAAATAGTGTTTGGAAAATCTGCATCTGCCAATTCGTATTCAACGTGTCTTATTACTCTGGAGATTTATATCAAATAATCATATAGGATGTTTATGATTACTTCAATAAGCTTAATTTTTTTGGCTTATGAGCCTATGTGGACCGGACAAACCGGTTCAACCGGAACCAGAGTCGCCACGGGTTCGGCAAACCAATAAAAGCCGTCCGAAAACGAAACAGAGAGGAAAGGTCGGAACCGGTAAAAAGGGTGAACCGGCAGGACCAGGATCATTTTCTTCTTGTTTTTCTCCGGTTAATCAGCTCGTCATTGTTACTTTGTCTGGTGCTTGTACTTTATATCAAATAATCTAGAGATTTATATCAATATTCATATAGGATGTTTATGATTACTTCAATAAGCTTATTTTTTTTTTAGTTTATGAGCCTATGTGAACCGGACCAACCGGTTTAACCGGGAACTGGAGTCGCCAAGGGTTCGGCTAGCCAATAAAAGCCGTCCGAAAACGAACCGGAGAGGAAAGGTCAGAACCGGTAAAAACGGGTGAACCGGGCCGGACCAGGATCATTTTCTTCTTGTTTTTCTCGGTTAATCAGCTCGTCATTGTTAATCTGAACTTTAATCATAGGGTACCCGCCGACACAACGCGCAATAAACTTATATAAATTTGAAAATAAGCACAAATAAATGAGCCTACGGAAACACCCCCTTGGTAGAAAATAAAAATAAAAAATTCCTATAGTTAGAAATAAGCAGTTTGGGAAAATAAGCAACTTATTTACCTTCTGCGTGAATTAGCAGTAACACGACGAATATGATCCACATCTGAATCAGAAGGCGGCAAAACACCCAAATCCATACGCCATTGAACACCTCTCAAATCCCAAAATCTCCGATGATTCTCCGCCGATGATTCCGAGATTTCCGGTAACAACGCTGGCATCCTCTGAGGTTTTTTACTTTATAATAAGATGAGCAAAATTGGAATCAACACTAATTTATTTATGTATAAAAAAAAAAGAGTGATTTAAGTGAAATTGAGGTAATTCAGCTAATCTAATGAGGGGAAATAATTAGATTTGATCTGCTAGCTGTATGAAATAAGCAAGAAAGGAAGGAAGGAAGGGTAAGTTGAATTGAAGTTGAAGATGAGATGATGAAAATGAATGGAATAATCTATGTGTATACCTTTTTCTTATTATGTGGATTTTCTTTCTTTCTTTCTTTTAATTAATGGAAATTAAATTACAATAATGCTAGCTAAAGAATAGTGGGAAGTCTTTGTCAATCTATTTACCCTCTACTATTTATTTCCTTTCAATTATTGTGCTTTTTTTTTTCTTCCTCCTTCCATTGGCTATCACATTCACCATCACAAATGTCTCGCAAAAATGTGAGACTTGATCATGCGTCACGCCATCTAATACCATATCTTTTTATAAACTCGATATATATGAAATATGATATAAATATATAAATATTTTCATATTTTATGCCGTTTTATGTCATGCTTTATAAACAAAAAATTCGCGATAACCATGAGCATGAGGTTCACGCCACGCTTCGCGTTTATTTATAACCTCGATCACACTACATTATTTAAGAAAATATAATCATTATTGTTTTTTTTTTGTTTTTTTTTTCTTTTTTTTTAAATTTTGTACACTGATAGTTTTATTCATATGTAATTATTTAAAACTCTGATAATAGAACTTTTAGTATAGATATACAACTTAAAAATAAAGTTTATTAGTAGAGACTCAATCTTTTTCAATGCTTCAATCAAATGTAAAAATAAAGTCGTATCGTGCAACATTGCATATTAAACTATGAAAATATACATATTTATATAACTGGTTCGGTCAACGGCTACTAAACCCGGCAGATAAAAAAGCTCGGTTTTAAAACATTGTAAAGCTTTTATTAAAGTTTGAAATTTTTAGCATCATTAAATGCAATATTGTAAACTTGCTATATTATTTACAATTATATTTACTAAAAGATAATTTTTAAGACAACTCAAAATAAAAAGACATATTATTAATTTAGGACTAAGGGGTTAATTAATTATAAGTATAGTTTTTTATTTTAAATTTTATAAAATGTGTTAGTGGAGTGTTTAGGTATGGTTTCTTGTATTTTGGGAATATTAGTTGCTAAACCAACAAGTTAACCAGCTTCAACTTCTTTCTTCAATTTGTTGATTTTTCAAACATTTAACCAATGTTTTGAAACCCGGGTCGACCCGGCCGGGTTAACCGGTTGGACCGGTTCCGGGAAAAAAAACGGTTTCTAAACCGGGTTATTAGACCACGGTTTTGAGTGACCGGTCAACATTCGAAACCCGGCGGGTTTGGTTTTTTCAAATAAATTTTATATAAAACCGGGTTGACCGGATTGACCCGATGGTTGAACCGGTTGACCGGTGGTCGAGCCGGTTGAACCGGTTATTTTTATATATTTATATATTTTTAATGAAAACCGGGTTGACCCGGCGGTCGAACCGGTCGAACCGGTTGACCCGGTGACCGGTGACTCGACCGGGTCGATTATAAACCCGGGTTTCAAAACATTGCATTTAACTACAAACTCAGTAAACGTGATAAATGAGTATATAAATAATCCATGCAGCATGTTAATAGTTTCATAATGGACACAGTGGTCAAATTATTAAATTTAATGAATATTGAAATGTTAACATCTTTCTGGAAATTGGTTCATGATATTCGACTACATATAATTACTCATATTCGTCAACATCAAGGCAAATAAAACGTAGTTTCGTAGTTCTAAGCCGTCGTTGCGGACTTAGGATTAAATGTTATAAAGTCTTCTCGCTAAAACTAACAAAATTTTACACTACATAGAAAAAATCCGTGTATTTCACTCCAAGAACCCCTTAA
This sequence comes from Chrysanthemum lavandulifolium, assembly GCA_022545495.1. NCBI lineage: Eukaryota > Viridiplantae > Streptophyta > Magnoliopsida > Asterales > Asteraceae > Chrysanthemum > Chrysanthemum lavandulifolium. The sequence goes on along the minus strand of CM040238.1, from coordinate 228,641,284 downwards.
GTCCGGCTTTGGTTCTAAATTTTAATTATGTGCAACGGTGCAAGGTATGCCAATACATTGCTCACGCGTTAGAAAATAATCATAGATATGTGATACGAGTAGTAATTAGTGATATGTGGATGGATTTAGATCGACTACAAAAGATGGAGACTCAATGACAGTTAAAAGAATATAACATATCAAATATGCATATGTATAATTCTATGCATCACACACATATATATTCTTTGAGGACTTTAACGATGAGGGTCCTCTAATATTATCAACATTTCGCTTTTATTTTGCATTTATATTTTGGGTCAATGAAATTAGTCACAACAATGCTTGTATTTTCCCATGTGAAGGAGACTTTAAAAAGCACAATAGTCGGTGCTTTAATTTCTCTCTTTCATTAAGATCATGATAAATGTGTTATAAGTTTGGTCATAAATTTTCTATTTGAGCAATTATAGTTTCTGATTATTTAACCGACTAATTTAAGATGCATGAGTCTATCGTTTTACAAACTAAAATTAGACAAAGCATTTTTGTTTAAAGAGGTTAACGTGACCATTTGAAACTCATTGGCATCAAAGCATGATCAAAATTTGATCATAGTTTAGGTCATATTGCTTACACGTTGCAACGAGAATACTCAATATTATGAGCAAAATTTTGATATATATAAATTAGATATCAAGTAATCAGGGCAGAACAAAGATTGAAAAGAATCATGTGCACATTCATGGCCTTTGGTCTAGTGGTATGTGAGTTGTCCAACAACTTAGAGGTTGTGAGTTCAAACACAACTGGAGACATTTTTTAAAGATATATTGTGAGATAAGCGGTATAAGATGTGAAAACAATGTTGTTTGAAAAAAAAAAAAAAAACCATGTGCGCCAATTTTCTATTTTGTTTGAGTTGTATTATAAAGGGAAAAAAATAACAAATATTACACAATTTAATTTAAAACAATTGAGTTTAACAAAAATTGAGTTCAATTCTAAGATATTTTTGGATTAACTAAGAAAATACAAAAAAATACAAGATCTTTTGAACCAGGCGCATTTAAAAAAAAAATAGGATGTTCTACGAAATTAACATTACCAAGCAGAATTTCATTAGTTTCGCATCACATCTAGAGGCACTAATTCCGATCACTAGTACTCCCTCCGTCTCAAATCTATTGTCCATATTTCCTTTTTGGGTTGTCTCAAAATAATTGTCCACCTTCCATTTTTAGTAATAAAAAGGTAATTTTGTGAGGAATATTCTATTCATGTGGTTTAAAATTGTAGTGGTATACTTTATTATTAAACTTTGTGTTTTTATTCTGACTGATAAATTTGAGACGGAGGAGTAATAATATAACAAAATAAAAATAATAAATAAAATAAGCTATAAAAGAAAAGAATTAAGTTTATGTAAAAAGCTATGTTAAAGTGACAAAAATACGAATTTCAGATAAAGAAGAAGCTTTTTGATAATCCATAGAAAAAATTAAAACTTTTGTCGCAATTTACTATTCTAAAATTTTAGAGAATTGATACCTACACAACATCTTTCGATGTATACATCATAATTTATACATTACAGTTTGTATCATACAATACTCTAATGCACAAATTATGATCGTACGATCAAATGTGGTGAAGATCACCCTCTAAGCTGTACCATCATGTACATTCGCATGACTAGAGATGGCGAAATGTCTTGGAAAGCGAAAAGATTGTTAAATGATATTTTTAAAGATTTGGGACATTTAAATTCTCTTCTTTTTGAAATGGGCATATATATACCCATCGAAAACAAATGGTAGACAAACAAGACTTTTTTTCTCTCGATTGTTGAATATTAACGATCGCTTTAAAGATTTTTTTATATAATATATTTATTTTTGTTAATATAAATAAGATATTACGTTAAGGAATTTATTTAGTCGTTTAGGTATTTTATTAAGCGATTTGTATAACATGTACTGTCGTTGGCACTGCGTTTAATTGCGCTTGGTTAAAGCGTCTCGCACCATTCTAAATTCCGTCTGCTTTTAACCCGTCTCTGCATTCGCCTGCCGCCTGTTTGCCACCTCTACGCATGACGGCGAAATTTATTCTTCATAAATTCAATAGTACGATTCTCGAAGGTGTGTTATTTTGTTACAAGTGAGTCAGTCCTCCAGTCATATTTGGATGAAGTTGCCACATCATGTAAGTTAAGGTAAACCAAACATATCTATCTCCTTCTATTATATTGTCTCTTTCAATGGTCTACTCATATTTTATAAGCTAATTAAATTATTACACTAACAAAAAAGAACACAAGAATAAAATTAAAAATGAAAATGATTGGTATCCTATGTCCATGCAAGAAGATAACTTTTATATGAATAAGGGTGCGTTTGATGACGCTGTGTGAATCATGATAGGTGATGAGTTTGATAGTAGTGATGGGCCTCACCCATCATAGATCCATACTTCTCTCTTTCAGCAGTATATAAGTATAGGCGTAATTATCATTCAATAATAATGAATTTCTTCATCTTAAGCAAACATCATATATCACAATGATTTCCATTCCTCATTACCAAATTTTACATACCAAACATGCCCTAACATAACAAACACTTCTAATAACAATTGTTTAAAGTACTTATGACAAAACAATGGCCAACTTGCCACTGATTAATATTTATCAATATCAACACGTACCTAATTGCCAATAAAATGTTTGAAAATAAAAAAAAAAAATGTTGAGAAGACCTAAAAGACATGACTAATTTTGTGCTTAACTTATGTGTCATTATCTCATTGAATTGTAAAGAAGTGAATTCGGTTGATACAACCAATGAAAGACATAAAATTAAGCATATAACTTTTAAATGTGCCAATCATTTCTCTCAAAATAATGCGTGAAGCATTCCTAACACAAAAGCCTCACGTATCAATTTGTTAATGACATTTAAATATTTTAACCTGACATCAAAATATCTTATGATGACACTATAATCTTGTAATAATTGTTGTGTATAATACGTGTATTTTGCCTTGCTTGATAGTATTTCACAATGTTGCAAAAATCGTGAATCGATAGTCGGGCGGTCAACCATTTTGCAGCGATTAATCGGTTAAGACGGGATTAATCGGATTGACATTTCCTGCAAGTTTTGGGTATTTCTGAAGACTAAACTAAAGATCATAACTGATTCCAAGACTACTACGTCTTTAAACTTCAATAAAAGGCTCCAATTATGATTATGAGGCTTATTGTGCATTATAAATGAAATAAACGATCCCAAAATTAAGTATAATGCCTAAATTATTATTTTTTAAAAGTTGACCGATTTGGACGATTCGACTGATTTTTGATCGATCCGTAGATTTTTAATCGATTCTACCGATTGATTGATTATCATTGATTTTTTTGCTTAGGCGATTTTTATCGATTTTCAAAAATTAACAACGTATATGACCGATTAACGATTTTCAAAAATTAACGATTTTTGCAACATTGGTATTTCATTAGTTTAAAATTTGAAATATGGTAAACGCACCTAGGTATTTCAATTATTTAATAGTGTAACCAAAATTTGTCTTTGGTTAGAAAGTTGGTTAGCACTTTTGTATCTAAATATTTCTTATTTAAAGAAACCAAAAGGTATTTCCTTTTCAATTTTTCAATTTTATAAAGATAAGACAAAATAACTCATCTAATCTATAATCGAGTGTGTTTGTGTTTATGTAAGCAAACATGCATGGTATAGTAGGGCAGCCATATATAAAGCCACCAAATGACCATACCAACTCTAATTAACAAAAAGAAAAGAAATCAATAAAAGATCTAATATGACAAAGGAAGGTGGGTGGCATCTATAATTATAATTCTAGAAAGAAAAAAAAAGAAAGAGAAAAAAAAAAAACATAATAATAATATATTTTTTGGATAGATAAATAAATGAAATTAGGTGTAACTTAACCTTAGTTTTATTATTGGTTGAGCTATACTAGTTTTTGTTCACAACAAATTTTGTTGCTACAATGTTGTCTTATTTTATTTACAAGAGAGTAAATCATGTGAAATTAGAAAGCTTAAAGCAAACAGGAAAGTACATATTTATCGGGATTTGGCTAAACGCAATCTTATGAATTTTTTAAGCACTCCATAATTAATATTTAATAAACATTAGAGGAATTTTCAAATCTACTCTTTATTTTTTTGATCTTCTGGGAATAATCACCATCTATTTAGTTTGATCTAATGGTGGGATTAACCCAAGATTTAATACGCCTAAACCAAGTCAATGTTTTTTCATCTTTTTGCTTTCTTTCTTTTTCTTTCTTTCTTCTTTTTTTTTTTTTTTTTTTTTTTTTTTTGTTTTTATTATTCACGTTTTTGTTATAATCAATTTTTTTTTTTTTTTTTTAATAAACGCGTTTTTGTTAATATTCACGTTTAATTTTTAAAATTCGCATTTTTAATATTCACGTTTTCTTTTGTTTGTTTGTTTTTTAATTCACGTTATTTATGTTTTTAATTCGCTTTTTTCTTCCCTTTCATACGTTTCATTCTGTTTCATCGTTTTCATCTATTTTTCGTCCGCTTTCATACATTTCGCCCGATTTCATACGTTTTTGTCCGCTTTCATACATTTTTGTCCGTTTTTATACGTTTTCATCCGTTTTCTTACGTTTTCTTCCATTATTCATACGTTTTCGTCCGTTTTTCACACGTGTTTTTACGTTTTCATACATATTCATCCGTTTTGCTCGCTTTTATACGTTTTGTCGTTTTCATACGTTTTCGTCCTTATTAAATGTTTTGGCCGTTTTAAGCGTTTTCATCGATTCTGAATATCACAAGTGATATTTCGATAATCTAAGTGATATTCGAATATCACAAATGATCTGTGAATATCGCAGTGATGTTATGTGATATTCGAATATCACAAGTGATATTCGAATATCACTGTGATATTTGAATATAACAGTGATTTTCAACTAACGTTTTGTAATACGAAAATCATACGTGATATTCAAAATATCACGCGATGATATCAAGAAAATCACAAGTGATATTGATAATATCGCAAAGTGATATTCATACTATGGCAAAGTGATATTCAAAATATCATGAAGTGATATTCATAATATCGCGAACTCATATTCGTAATATCACAAATGATATTCATAATATCACATAGTGATATTCGGAATATCTCGGGTGATATTCAAAATATCACAGAGTGATATTCACAAAATCACAAGTGATATTTGAATATCGTAACGTGATATTCGGAATATCACACGGTGATTTCAAGAAAATCATGTGATATTGATAATATCGCAGTGATATTCATCTTATCGCAGTGATATTGGGAATATCGCAGTGATATTCGGAATATAGCAAAGTGATATTCGAATATCGCAAACTCATATTCGAATATCACAAATGATATTCATAATATCACATAGTGATATTCGAATATCACGGTGATATTCAAAATATCACAAAGTGATATTCACAAAATCATGTGATATTTAGAATATAATAACGTGATATTCGAATGTCACAACGTGATATCGTAAAATCACAAAGTAATATTAACAAAATATCACTTGTGTTTTGGAATATCACAAAGTGATATTCGATTATCACAAAGTGATAGGATAATCAGTGATATTCAATATCACGTAAATCACTTGTGATAGTCGAAACGTGTGCAAACGAAGCGAAAACTTAAGAAAATGGATGAAAACGTAGAATACGAAGCGAATTCGATGAAAACAGCGGAAACGTATGAAAGAGTAAAACACGATGAAAAGCGGAAAACGTATGAAAAATGGACGAAATGAAACAAATGATGAAAAGGCAAAACGTAAGAAACGGATAAGAACGTATGAAAGCGGATGAAAACGTATGAAATCAAGAAAAACACGAATAAAAAACGCTAAATTAAAAAAAAAAAAAAAAAAAAAAAAAAAAAAAAGCGTAAAAAAAAAACGTTAATTAAGAAAAAAGCGTGAATAAGAAAAAAAAAAAAAAAAAAAATGAATAAAAAGAAAGAAAAAGAAAAAAAAAAACATGACTTGGGTTATCTCTTAAATCTTGGGTTAATCCCACCATTGATCAAACTAGATGGATGGTGGGATTGTCCCTAATAGCGTAATTTGGGTAAGCGAAATAAAGTCGCCATAAACATTAAATATTTTATAGTTAACATCGTTTATTATTTTTAAAATAATTAAAATTATATAATTATGTAATATATAAATTATTAAATGTTATTTTTATAAATCTAGAATGTTTATTTAAAACTCATAAGGTTGTATTTACTGAAAAATATTAACTATGTTTATATTATTAGGTTCAAAAGAAAGACACAAAGTAAACACTGAAAAGTATTAACTATGTTTATATTATTATTCTCTGTAACGATATCAAATTATTAATATCTAGATCAATACCTTTCGATCATAACCCAAACTTTTTCTTTTATAATAGTGACTTGATCCACATAAATGCTAATATTCCTCACCGAATTAATAAAATTAGTATATAGGTCGAGCCTCTAGCTGTGGGTCAGGATACGCTAAGGTTTATATAATCTCTAATATTTATAGATTATAAAATATTTGCATGGTCGGACCGACCATTAATTGAAGCCCACACATCTCAAGCCAATAGGTGAAAATGACGTAAACTAATAAATAAGTTACAGCTTAATCGTCTAGCTTATGCCCTTTTATGGAGTTGTGGTGGCTTTCTAATTTGTTTCTTATGTAACAAACCTGTTTTTTTAACCTTAGTTTTCAACTTTTTAACTGACTAATTTATGAGATTTGAGCTAACGATCACACAAACTCAAATCGAATAAAGTCCTCTCATTTTCTGTAAGTATTGTGCAATTAGTTATTTTTTTTAACTTTTTTCTTTGTCTCGCATGTCTTTACGGTCTTACATCGATCAAAAGAAATTTACATAATTCTTTTAATGTAACTTACGTGCAACAACTTTGAGGTCAATCGTCATTAAGCTAGCTATGAAGAAAATAGGAACGTTACTAACTACTAAGCGAATGAATACTCTTTCAACTGAGTTGCCGAGTCAGTCTAATTGTCATTTACATATTGTCTTGAAATCGAGCAATTGAACAAACACTCAATGTACCGGTTATTCACATGTTACGAATAGTTACTTCGGTTTTTGAATCGTAAACAAGGTATTGACAAAATCAATTATTATTATCTTTGTGGTGGCTATTCCGGGTGGTATTATCTAACATCCATGTTTTTTTACTCATGATTCCACCGACTATTTATTCAAAGCCACATATCACATATAAAATTATACTCCAAGAAGTGAGTGGTAATAACTTTAAACAAGTAAATGACACACATCATAATCTTGTCTTGCATTTTGGAGTGGGTGGTTTTAATCTATGTGCACTTCTTAATTTATTTATATTATCTAACACATGTATTTACTCCACCCGTTTTAAAATTGGTGTTCCAAATCAAAAGAGAGTTTAGCGAATGAAGATAATACTTATATGATTGGTTGAAGAGTGTAATTGTCATATATATTTTTTTAAATTATGTGTTTTTATTTCGAAACAATAATTTTGAGATAGATGGAGCATTTTGCATGCATGATTGTATTCAGAGGGAGCTCAAGAGGTGTGCAATTGGTGTCGTCGTATCGAGCCTTCATTTAAAAAATGCCACATTTTTTTTGAGTTATACATATAAATAAGTTAAATATTAAACATATATTAAGCGTGTAATTCAAGTTTACGTGCAATTTTACTATAATTTTTAAGGATAGGACTTTTTATTGTTATTTGCATAAGGCCACAAAATATTATAAGACGGTCATGATCGTGTCATTGCAACTTTTGTTATTGTATATTTGTGTATAAAGATTCTTTTGCAAATACAAAAAGCAAGTCATTTGTATTAAAGTCCATGTAATCAAGATTTTAAAACGAGATAACATAAGTTTTATGTAATTTGATTATTATCATTTTCGAATTATATTACAAGTTAACAAAAAGGTTAACTATACTTTTTACCAGCCTAAAGAATACTAGTGATAATCGCTATAGTTTAATCAAATTTTAAATTGTTTAACACTTTCTATTTGCCTAGCTTTCTTTATAGCATTGACCATATTTATATTACATACAAAGATTTTTTATTTTTTTAAAAACAACCACTCTAGCAAGCAGCTAAAATGGGAAGTACAAAGGTTTCATAAGTCAAGAGTTCTAACAATTAACTTTACGACATCTACTTTTAAGCCATAAAAAAAAACGAATAGACTTTTCCTCATAGAATTAGAAGAAAAAGTAACGCTATTATGATACCGCCATAAACACCAAATCAAGGCCACAATGATGACGTAAACCTGATCTTTATCACTCTTTGAGGCTCTCCAATCATCGAACCAATGGGACCAATCGAACCAAGAAGAGCACGAAGACATGTCAATATTGGTCCACACACGAACCAAACGCCAAATGTTAGAAGCCACCTCGCAATCAAAGAACACGTGATCAACAAAATCCATACAATTGTTACATATTGGACATTCAATGGAAGGAATCTCGATGCCCCTTAACGATAAGTTTAAATGGGTAGGGAGTCTGTCCAAGATAAAGTGCCATAAAAAACACATTTACCTTTTGAGGTAACACATTCAACCATGACGTGCAAGAGAAAATTGAAGGCAACATATAATCATCAATGTGAGTTATGGTCACATGAATTGTAAAAGTGCCATCATCCTCCAAATTCCATCTCCACGAATCAGGCCTGTCAGAAAAATGAACTTGCCCCAATTCCAAAACTAACAAGGGTAAAGCAGCTTCATTACGTGATCCTATAATATGTCTATTCTAGTTCCAAACCTAAGCATCATGAATTCTTCGATCCGAGAGCAAGTAATCCTTATTAATATCCAAATGGTACAGCTGATTGAACCTTAACATTAAAGGACCATTACCATTCCAATTGTCTTTCCAAAAGCGTATAGAGGAACCATCACCCACCTTATGACACAATGTATTTACAGGAACAATATTTCGCTCATGAAGCATAGCATACGATGAGATAATAGAGGACTAAACACCATTGCAAGCACATCCTTTTAAATCAAAAAATGTTTCCACCCCATGAATAACTTTAATTACACGAGCCCATAAAGAATCTGAGTTGTTGACATATCTCCATCTCCATTTTTGAAGAAGAGCGAGATTAAACGCTTTTAAACTACCAATTCCCAGCCCGCCTTTATCAAAGGAGGCAAGAGCGTTCTCCCATTTAACCCACGCCATATTCTTTTTTTCTTCGCTTCCCCCTCAGGAAAAAAGCCCCCGTAACTTCAAGAGAGCTTATGATAGAATCCAGACATTTAAAGATGGACATAAAATATATGCCGAGACTTCCTAAAACCGACTTTATGAGAGTTAAACGACCCCAATAGGTAAAGTGCTAGCTTTCCACTCCGATAACTTAGTCCGAAACCTATCAATTAGAGGCTGCCAATTGGCAGTCAAGTGCATATTCACTCCAAAAGGTAAACCAAGATAATAGAAAAGGATATTACCTGAGCCACAACCTGTATTATAAGCCATATTCTCAATATCTTGAGAACTCACCCCAAGCCCAAACACATTAGATTTAGAGACGTTAATTTTTAGACCCAAAGTAAGATAGCAAACCTGCAACACACGAATAAGATTACACATGTCTTGTGTAACACCCTAGGCACATCCCACATCGACAGAGGCCTGGAGAGATGCTGGGTATATAAGAATAACATCCGCCTTAACAGACACAACGCGTTTTGTGGTCTACTGCGCGTAGAGTTCTCAAGGAACTAGTAGTTAAGCATGCTTGTCTGAGAGTAGCACTGGTATGGGTGACCTACCGGGAAGTCTCACACGAGGGCCACAAAAACAAAGTCGTGAGCCATCAGGGCAAAGCGGACAATATTGTGTAACAGTAGGCGGGATGTTACATTTTGATTGTTCCAATTTGAGATAATCACCACGTCATCCGCATAAAATAAATGTGAAATTTTGTGACCCGAATTTCCTATCACAACCCCACGAATAAGACCCGAACAAACCGCATTTTGCATAGCAATATGAAGCCCTTCCATAAAAATAATGATAAGAAAAGGACTTAAAGGATCACATAGACGAATTCCACGTTTTATGGAAAATTCACTAGAGGGGCTGCCATTTACAAGAACAAAAGATCTAGCTGAATGAAGACATACTTGAATCCATCTGCACCATTTGGTTCCAAACCCTAGACTTAGTAACATATGATCAAGGTACTTCCAACTTACGGTGTCAAATGCTTTTTCGAAGTCAAGTTTAAATAACAACAACTTCTTCTTTTTCTTTTTATACCACGATATCAGTTCGCTAAGCACAATTGGCCCGTCAAGAATTTGTCTTCCCGCTATAAAAGCCGATTGCTCGTGACTTACCACTTTATCTATAACTTTCGAAATCCTATTTGCTAAAATCTTAGCAATTATTTTGTATTGCATACCGATTAGCGAAATTGGACGAAAAATTTTAATATGAATCGGATTAGAAATCTTGGGGATTAACGTGATGAAGGATGAGTTCACACCTCGAGGCATGACAAATGTATCAAGAAAACATCTCACGATATTCCCCACGTCCTCTTTCAGAAGCTCCCAAGAAGACTTAAGAAAAAGGAATGAAAAACCATCCGGACCCAGGTCTTTTTGGCTGACAGAATCACATACAACCGCTCAAATCTCTTCTTGAGTAACCGATCTTTCTAGCTCAATATTATCCTCTTGATTCAATGTAACAAAAGGCACCACATGGAGTAATTTCATCAAGGAATCCAACACATCAAACTTGTCTTTATAAAATTTATGAAACGCCATTTTCACTTGATAAGGATCTGTCACCCATATACCATCGAACATAACACCTTGGACCATTTGTTGGTGTCTCTTTTGCTTCAAAATTACGTGAATTTTTTTGTGTTTTCATCTCCTTCTATATCCCATTTTACTTTAGCTTTTTGCACCACATCCATATCTTCTAACTGTTGAAGATCATCACATTCTTTGAGAAGTTTCATTCGATCCTGTTTTTAGACCTTCGAAGCTATATTAAAGTCAATCTTTGTTTCAATATCACTTATTTTTGAAATAATCTCCTGTTTTCTATCTATCTCAATATTCTTGATTTGCTAAGTCCAACATTTAATATGTTGTTTGATAACCTTCAATTTCTCATGAAATGGCACATGAGGATTAATAGGAGAGCATTCATTATACGCCATCTTGATGCAGTCGTTGAACCCGTTTGCTATAACCACGAATGAAAAAATTTAAATGGAACTGGACCATACTCAACCTTGTCACAGTGAAGCATGATAGGAGTATGATCTGACCAACCCTGAGGTAAAGCCGTCACTTTTACATCCGTGAAAACATCCATGACATGCTGAGATATTAAAAAATGATCCAACTTGCTCATTTTCATACCTACTTTATTCATCCATGTAAAGTTACGGCCTCCCAAAACGGGTTCAAAAAGACGTGCGTCATCAATGAACGCATTAAAGACATTGGTAGTTGATCGAGAAAATTTAGTTCCATAGCGCTCACTTTCGTCCCAAACTTCTTTTAAATCTCCAAATATAACAAAATGGCCATCATGATTGCAAATGAACTCTAAAAGTCGGTTCCACATAGCTATTTTGTCACTCGATTCTTGAGGCCCGTATAGATTAATCATAAAGAACACTTCATCCGAATTAACCCATTTACCTTGCACAATGATATACCATTAATCACACCAAATTTAATCTTTAACAAAGAAGTTCGAATCCCATACATAAATTAACCCCCGCTCTACCCCGAGAAAGGCTACACGCATAATCAAACGTATAATTACCCCACATAAACTCAATACAGAACATTTCAAGATGATGTGCTATGTGTGTACACGTTTTAAATATATAAAAGACGATTTACCAATTTTACCAATAACACATACGAGCAAGTGCACTCGTCCGTTATAGCAAGATTTTGAAGGTAAATCGGGATCGTTCGCAGGGATTTGAGTGAATATGAATAATAAGTCTAAATAAACTAAGGCAATCCAAAAGTAAATAACAACGAGAATAGATATAATGAAATTCAGAGATTAAAACTACACTTGCTTAAACTAGTTTCTTATCCTTGATTAGTATTATTGTGTTAACCTCTTAACATGTTGGTTATGATAATTAGTTGGTGTACTAATTTATTGTTCTTACAAGTTAAACCTTCGTCAAGATTTTAGTTCATAAAAACAAGCATTAAGTTTAACCAATCAATTCAAGATCAATTCAAGTTTCATAAGTTTACTTTCATAATCTTAAACACAAAAACATCCATTTGCTTTATCAAATTTGCTTAAGAAATGGTCAATACTGTTAGTGCAAATATTACGATATTTAATCTATACCTTCTCATTTGTTTTGTTGATGACAAACATGTAACTTGTAATACATAACGTTAAATGTATAAGTTACTTGTAATTATATTTTGTCTCAACATACTTTCAACACCTCTCGACGACTCAAGTCCTTGTATGCTACAACACATGTTCGTACATGTTTGTTATGTTGCGTTATGATCAAACCCCTAACAAACCATTAAACATGTTTAGTTAAACACTTTATAAAATACATAAACATAAGTAAATGTGTTGGGTAAAACCCATGACCCATACCCAATGTCTAGATACATTGTACCTTGGTGGGCACTCAAAACCATGACCCGTAGCCCATGGTTTTAACCCATAAGGGCCGGATCCCTCCAGGAGGTGTTTAGCTTGACCCAATAGGAGCGTTCACGGATCCCTCAAATGTCCAACGGATCCCTTGGATATACAAGGGCCGGATCCCTCCAGGAGGGATCCTTGGGGCAGAACATGGTTTTGGCCTTTTTGCCTATAAATAGCAAGCCACTTCTTACCATTTCTTCACACCTTCAAACATAGTTTCTCCACCATTTCTAGGATATTTAGATCATTAGGAAATATGTAAAGCACCCTCATCTCATATGATCATAATGCTTCTAACTTTCATTTGTTGTAAGCATACTCCCGAAGTGATCCTCCAAAGCAAGCTTAGAGATCTTGCATCTTTACCTACTGAAGTGATCACCCATCACAAGCATACAAGTACATGAAGATCTTCTATAACAAGCTTGGAAAACTTGTCATCTTCATTCATAGAAGACTAACTACATCATGCTTTGTGTTCTTGATGTTTATTTTAGGACTTCTTATCCATTAGACACATTGTCTTGGATATTGTCTAGTGTCATATTCTTGTATCTATGACTAAACTAGATGGTTTATGTGTTTGTGCCATAAAACACAAGGTTTGTTATGTTGGGCCACAAAACATAACGGTATCATGGATGTGTCATACATCTATGACTAGACAAGATGGTTTATGTGTTTGTGCCATAAAACACAAGGTTTGTTATGTTGGGCCACAAAACATAACGGGTGCCTAGAAGTCAAGTCACAAGGCATTGGTGAAGGGTGCCCAGAGATCGAGTCAAATGCATTAGTGAAAGGTGCCTAGGGTGTACATTCGATATGGTGTGATTCGATGTACAAGATAGATTAGTATTGGGTCACAAGGATATTGTAATCCTTGTTGATATTGTCATAAGGAGTAGATCTCCTTTGGGGTTAGTTGTTGGTGTAGTGTTGGGTTGTAGTTCCTCATTTGAAATGAAACTCGGTATCTAGCCTAGTACCGGATAAAGGGTAGGCGACGTTGTGATAGGTTTGGTTCTACCCCGTGGAAGAACTCGGTGTTTAGCTTAGTACCGGAAAAAGTGTAAGCGACGTTGTGAAGGCTTATCCGCCATAAGGAGTTGGTGTCGTGTAGTGAAGCAACTCTTGAGTAGGTGACTCGGGGAGTGGAGTAGGTCAAGGAAGGTGTCCTTGTAGCCGAACCACTATAAATCCTCTTGTTGGTTTGTCTATCCTTTTACTTATCGCTTTACTTTTATTCTTGCATTACATTGTTTATTTTCTATGTGGTTGATGTCTATGTTTGTGATACATACTTGGTCTTTCATATAGTCATAAACTATATTTAACACTTTACATATTATGACACACTTGATCAAGAAAAAACAACCAGACTAATAATGGTGAAACTTGATTTATAATGAATCATTAATCTTGCAGAATCTTATGTGATATTAAGGGGTTGGCCTTACATGCCATAATGCGTTAAATGCATCCTCGCGTCGAGATTAGCAAATGCAATGGTTTATACTATATTTGATACAAAAGTTTTTAAGTTTGAAACGGAAACGTATTTACCCCCTCCCCCTTCTACGTTTTCACAATTGGTATCAGAGCGGGTTGGCTCTAGTTTTTAAAACAAATGGTTTTCAAAACGAGTAAGGTCCTTTATCAAATTTTTGGTGAAGTCAAGCATAATATGAAAAGTGTTTTGTTGATTTTTTTTCTTTGAAGTTTTGTTGTTAGATATCTTGTTAATCAAGCTTGAATAAAGGTAAAAATGGGTAATATAACTTCAATAAAATGTCTACAAAGGTTAAACTTTTCGTCGGGTCAAAACATACATTTTGTAATTACGTGTCGGATCCGCGGATCCCTCGATTTACAATCGGACGGATCCTCAAGCAAGGGATCCGTGGGATCCGTGGTACAGAAGACATTTTTGTCTCGAATTTCAAAATTCATAACTAATTAGCCGTAAGTCGTTTGAAGTCGTGCCACCTATCGTTTTAAAGGTATTTGAGTCTACTTTCATTTAAAAATGATTTCATAAACTGATTCAAAACAAAAATTTACAGAATCATTGATTTATAATAGAAAGTCATTTTTCGGTCATAACTTTTGCACAAACTTTTGATCTAATTGGAGATGGATGTTTTCGTCTTTGAACAACAATGTGTCCTCTTTTGAAATTAAGGGTTTGATCATATTTATAAAAGAAACTAATCAAGCTTGGTATACATGTTCAACACAAAGCGATGAAAAGAACTTTCGTATGCTATGCTAAATGATAAATTGTCTTACTTGCATTACTTGATTATTTGCTTATCTCAAATAGCTTTTGTGCTTGTTTGATTGTATAACATATGTGGTTTCCTTACCTTGCTATTCATTCTCTTGCTTGTCGAGTTAGTAATTTTCTACTAATCAATGTGCTACTTGAAGGAGTGTTTGGGATAACATCTAGTTGTGTCGAAAATGTTAGTTTTATAAGTTGAAAATGTTTAAAACATATAACACACTAAATTGCTTTTGATTGATTTTGTCATGTGTGCAACATAAATGTTTTATGTGCTTATATGATTTCTTGATTTCATATTTTCTTGTATCGTTTTCTAAAAACAACAAGAATGTACATCGGATCATAACCTACACTTGTGTTGATGATGTACTCTCCCGTTTTTCTTTTCATGATCGCTCTCCAAGCTTCATAGTAGGATTGACAACTTGATTATTTCATCCGATATACTCAAGTAAATTATTTTGCAACGCAAATATAATTGTTCATATCCGAAAGTCCAAACTCGAGCTTTCCAACAACATATGTTGAACTAGCTCATCCAACCATCTTTTTGTTCACCATATGGACAACTTTTAGTTTTTTTGACACCTTCGTCACCTTAGTTGTTTCAAGTATAATATTAATAAAACGAAGCAAAGTATCATCATTGTTACTCTTGATAGGACATTGTAGGAATATAAATTTTCCTAACTTGAGAATGAATACTGGAGAACTTATTGCACTAGAAACTCAATTTAACCTAACGGTTGAATTGCTTCCTTGATAGAAGTTGGGTATGTGGAATCGCCTGTAAAAATGGTTGTGTTTAACCGTAATTGAGCACCGCTAGTATTAGTCTCATATTCATTCTCTCACTTGAGAAATTTATACTCCTATGTTTTCCTAAAGTAATTTTACAATGGAAATACTTTGCTTTGTCTTAGGATTACTAATCAAACAAGTTGTAAAATTAAATTTTCTTTTAGTTAATCACAACCACTTGCCTCATCAATCGATTATCTTGATTTGATCGAGAAGAGCTACATGACTTCATAGACGAAGCTCATTGTATGCTAATCACCATCCGTAATAACTAGATTGTCCTAAACTAGCACCTAACAACTCTTTTGTCTTGTACACCATCATGTGCTCTTTTCTTTCTAGACACATACCTTTCATGTCATTGTTAGTGTAAACGATTTACTAATCTAGACCGCAAATCTGTTTTGGGCTTCTTGAATAATGCTTGTTAAGTTTGCTAAACCTTTGTGTTATTTGTGAGCTCGATCTCATTTTATTGCCTATATGTGATCTCTACATGCTCTCCTTGCTTTGCTTAACGTGTATACTTGTATGCTTGCTGTAGAAACAATTTGTTTCATAATTCGAAACATAGAGAAAAATTCTGCAACTATTCTATTAAGAAAATCTGTCTCAGACGCCGGATCCCTTAGATGTAACTAGACGGATCCCTCAAGTGAAGGATCCGTGGGATCCGGGTGGACAGAAGTTTTATTTTTAGCCTTCTTGCATCAATCCAACATTCTAGACCTTATTGGACTAGTTAAACATGCTACATTAGGATCACTTAAACTTTCCTTAGGCTAAGTCAATCTCACATTCACTCATGGATGACTTAGGATCACATTCGAAGTATTTTTGATTTATCATTACTTCAAAACTCAACATATTTCCGCTCCAATGTTTACACATTGTTCCTATCATCTCAAAACACATAGTTTGATATTTCTCTCAATTTTAGCAAATTGATTTTAGTCATCCTTACCTCAAAATAGGCCAAAAACTAGTTTTTAATTTCTTATGTTTTTTAAGGAATTTTCCAAATCTCTCTTAAGTCATCATCTGATCTCTAGGATCATTTAACACCACTTAAAACTCTCAAATTTCTTAGTGTCATCTTTAATCATCCACTGGTGCTCATAAAGTCCCATTTCCTTCCATAAAAGGAAATCATTAGCTACCATCAATCATTTTCTCTTGATCATTTAAGTCCATCTTCGTGTAAGACACTTAATAGACTGAGTAACTTAGGATATGTAGGTGCTAGACCTTGCTAGAACCCAATCACCTCTTTTCACCTCATCATTAGCGGATCCCTAGACTTAAGCTAGCCGGATCCTCTAGTGAGGAACCGGTGGAACCGTGGAACAGTAGGTACATTATCTCTTTAGATAATCATTTAAAATTTTCTTTTTCCACACAAGCACTTGTTCAACACTTAGGATTATCATTTTCTTATATGTTTATAAACGAGTTGCATTTATATGATTCTTTACGTGTTCTTTTCTTTCGTTTCATGATTTTATGTGAACAATTTATCCACTTGTATAAATGTTTTCCTTTTGTACTAACTCTTTTGGATTATTGTAGGATGACAATGGTCGATTTCATCATCAAGTCTAGTCGTGCTCATTCGCACATTTTTTTATATTCCTAATCTTGCATCATCCTCTAAGTCATAATGATGATTTCTATCATTATCACCGTGTCAAAGGTATAATTCATGAACTACGTGATAAAGTATGTCTCATGTTCTACCACATCCTACTTGTGTCAACCACAAGCTTATTGTGTCAACCACATCCTACAAGTGTCTCACTACCACTACTATTCATGGCCGCTCAACCATCCTCCATAAACATCTATGTTGTCAAAAGCCAAGTGAATTTCGTAATGAAATGTGTTTCATCCCTAAGCACATTTTTTTCTTACCTTGAACAAACGTTACAACCTCTAAACCAACCATGATGATGCAAGTAGTAGGATTATTCTCTTTATGACACTAATCCTTTCTTTGTAGGTTCATATATATACACTTTGATGTGTATGGGATTCTCGTCTATTTATGGATAAAATTTTACACTAATTCTTTTCTTTGTAGGCTCACTCATATACATGGGTTTGTATATGGAGCACTTGTCTTCGGACGAGGTTTACTTATTTTTTCTTGTAGGTTATTCTTGACGCCTTCGAGCTAGGGGAGCTTCCGTCGAGCATTTACAAAGTGCATCATATGACTTACTCGTCCAAGGACGAATATAATTTTGCACTAACTTTTTGTTTTGTAGATTTTCAAAACACACTAGGAGAACTTGACGCTCTCAATAAAGGGGAGTTTTTCGTCAAAGCAAAAACATTGCAAATTTTGCAATACTTTTTTCTTAGCCTAACTAAAATACTTGACGCCCTTAACAAGGGGGAGCAACCATCAAGGGGGAGCATGCACACATTCATTGTTCAAAATTCCTTTATGTTTCAACAAAAGGGAGATTTTTTTCATCATTTATTATTATTATTATTTTTTTTCCACTAACCTTGATGTAGGTTAAGCCTCAAAAATTTGATCAATTAATCCGTTGGCAACAATGGTTATAATTCAAAGGATTTTTCTATTTTTTGTGTATGTGATTCTCTAGGTTCCTCTTAAAGGCGAGATCACCACCTCTTGAATACGTGCAAGCTCAACGTCATGAGTTGCTAAGCTTCGTCATTAGTGTTTCGTGTTGAAGGTATTGGCGTGGTGTGCCAATTGGAGCAATAAGGTG
Organism: Chrysanthemum lavandulifolium; assembly: GCA_022545495.1. Classification (NCBI taxonomy): domain Eukaryota; kingdom Viridiplantae; phylum Streptophyta; class Magnoliopsida; order Asterales; family Asteraceae; genus Chrysanthemum; species Chrysanthemum lavandulifolium. Next base: position 228,622,640 of record CM040238.1, on the reverse strand, counting down.
TTTTTATTTTAACTTCACAAGGGATGATGCAAACTCGCCATTCTTGGGAGAAATTAAGTTTAAAGGACACACCCTTTTTGTTTCGACAAAAGGGGGAGAAGATTGTAAACGGAGAAGGTAATGTATAGGAAGTACGGATACAAGTAACTTTGACATTTTACCAATCTATTACGTTTACATATATTTTGTCATCATCAAAAATGGGGAGATTGTTAGTGCAAATATTACGATATTTAATCTATACATTCTCATTTGTTTTGTTGATGACAAACATGTAACTTGTAATACATAACGTAAAATGTATAAGTTATTTGTAATTATATATTGTCTCAACATACTCTCAACACCTCTCGACGACTCAAGTCCTTGTATGCTACAACACAGGTTCATACATGTTTGTTATGTTGCGTTATGATCAAACCCCTAACAAACCATTAAACATGTTTAGTTAAACACTTTATAAAATACATAAACATAAGTAAATGTGTTAAGTAAATGTAAAACCCAAAACCCATGACCCAAGACCCATACCCAATGTCTAGATACATTGTACCTTGGTGGGCACTCAAAACCATGACCCATAGCCCATGGTTTTAACCCATAAACTATGGGTAAAGAGGGCGTGCACGGATCCCTCAAATGTCCCACGGATCCCTTGAATTACAAGGGCCGGATCCTCAGGAGGGATCCTTGGGGGTAACATGGTTTTGGCCTTTTTGCCTATAAATTGCAAGCCACTTCCTACCATTTCTTCACACCTTCACACATAGTTTCTCTCCACCATTTCTAGAATATTTAGATCATTAGGAAACATGTAAACCACCCTCATCTCATATGATCATAATGCTTCTAACTTTCATTTGTTGTAAGCATACTCCCGAAGTGATCCTCCAAAGCAAGCTTAGAGATCTTGCATCTTTACTTACTGAAGTGATCACCCATCACAAGCATACAAGCACATAAAGATCTTCTAGAACAAGCTTGGGAAACTTGTCATCTTCATTCATAGAAGACTAACTACATCATGCTTTGTGTTCTTGATGTTTAGTTTAGGACTTCATATCCATTAGACACATTGTCTTGGAGATTGTCTAGTATCATATTCTTGTATCTATGACTAGACTAGATGGTTTATGTGTTTGTGCCATAAAACACAAGGTTTGTTATGTTGGGCCACAAAACATAACGGGTAGTCGGGTATCATGGATGTGTCGTACATCTATGACTAGACTAGATGGTTTATGTGTTTGTGCCATAAAACACAAGGTTTGTTATATTGGGCCACAAAACATAACGGGTGCCAAGAAGTCAAGTCACAATGCATTAGTGAAGGGTGCCTAGAGATCGAGTCAAAGGCATTAGTGAAAGGTGCCTAAGGTGTACATTCGATATGGTGTGATTCGATGTACAAGATAGATTAGTATTGGGTCACAAGGATATTGTCATCCTTGTTGATATTGTCATAAGGAGTAGATCTCCTTTGGGGTTAGTTGTTGGTGTAGTGTGGCGTAGTAGTTCCTCCTTTGAAATGGAACTCGGTATCTAGCCTAGAACCGGATAAAGGGTAGGCGACGTTGTGATAGGTTTGGTTCTACCTCGTGGAAGAACTCGGTGTTTAGCTTAGTACCGAAAAAAGTGTAAGCGACGTTGTGAAGGCTTATCCGCCTTAAGGAGTTGGTGTCGTGTAATGAAGCAACTCTCGAGTAGGTGACTCGGGGAGTGGAGTAGGGCAAGGAAGGTGTCCTTGTAGCCGAAGCACTATAAATCGTCTTGTTGGTTTGTCTATCCTTTTACTTATCGCTTTACTTTTATTATTGCATTACATTGTTTATTTTCTATGTGGTCGATGTCTATGTTTGTGATACATACTTGGTCTTTCATATAGTCATAAACTATATTTAACACTTTACATATTATGACACACTTGATCAAGAAAAAGCAACCGGACTAATAATGGTGAAACTTGATTTATAATGAACCATTAATCTTGCGGAATCTTATGTGATATTAAGGGGTTGGCCTTACATGCCGTAATGTGTTAAATGCATCCTCGCGTTGAGATTAGCAAATGCAATGGTTTATACTATATTTGATACAAAAGTTTTTAAGTTTGAAACGAAAACGTATTCACCCCCCCCCCCTCTACGTTTTCACAAATACAAAAGGTAACCGATTATAGACAAAAGGTTACAATTGATTGTAAACAACTAATCTTACGACCTTTTAGATGTTTCCAATCAATCCAACTTGATAATCAAAAAGCGTTCTTATTACAACCACAATTTGGTTTCTTTGTTTAATCAAGAATAATGGGTAAAAACAATCATCCATATACAAAATGATTATAACTAGTTGAATAACAATAAGTTCTTTCGACCTCTACGATTACTATCAACTAGTCAAACTTGATTAACAAATGCCACTATGAAACTTTAGCACAATTGGATCTTAGAATCAACTTGAAATTGAATTAAAACATGTTAACACAATCATAAACTAATCATATGATAATCAACATCATTTAAGCAAGTGTATAAAGAAACTAGCCACTCATAGCAAACATAAAGATTAACTCAGAACTTTGAACATTAGAAAACATGGTTAAGAGTCTTACAATGCTTGGAATAAGATTACAAATGGTGAAGTAATGATTCCCAAAGTATTGGGGTAGACTCCTTGGGGGTTGGACCTCCAAATGTTGGACTTCTTGAACTCCAAACTTTTCCGGACTTCTAAGGGAAAATTTGAGAGCTAAGAGCTTTGTGTTTATTGAGTAGAGATTTGTATTGAAGTGTGTGTCTCAAATGCTCACAAGAGGTCTCTATTTATACTAGTTCCAAGGCCTAGGGTATTAATTGCTGAACTTGGCCTCCAAGGAGTTCGGAAGGGACTAGAATTCACCAAGAGAAGGACCTAAAACCGTTTGGATACAATGGGGAAGCTTAATGATGAAGAAATAGTAGAAACAGGTCTTCCAACCGGATCAGTCGCTTGTCCAGCCGATCCGGTTGGTTTTCTTGCACTAACCCAGCCGAATCGGTTGCGGTCGGCGACCGATCGGCTTGTCCGTCTTCATGAGGCATCTTTTGACACTTTCTAGCCGATCCGGTTTCGGGTTGCGACTAATCGGCTAGTCTTCTTGAGTGTTGGAAAATCTACCTTTTTCTTGATTCTGATTTGTAGAGCTTGGTTGTTCAATCATCTTTGTCTTCTATGATACTTACAATGCTGACTTGTGCTTGACATGCTTCACTGAAACATGAATATTCCTGTTATTGAACATTCTTTTAACTTTTCCTTCCGTTTCCCTGCACTTGGTTATAAATACTAGACAAACATCTTTTGATGCGATTAAGCACTAAAATCATATGAATATAACCAAATAACATATACAAAAGCACACATAACGCTACTGAAAATATGTATAATCTGAGCGTTATCAAATTCGCCCACACTTAAACTTTGCTTGCCCTCAAGCAAATCTAGAAAATAAAATATCCATTGGTACAAAATTATGATTATGAAAAATATGATGCAAATCCACCAAGTATAAGTACGAGAGAAGATTCATCAATTTAGCTTTTAAGGGTGAAAATTCAAGATGTTTGACAATATCCAATGATTTTCTTGCATGATTAACATTTCAAAACACCTCACGAAAAAGGAACGAAATATAATTCACTCAATCACTCAATTTTAGTGGAGTAACAAGATAAATCACACTCATTGCTCAGTCATGATTAGATTATTACCATAGGCTTATACAAGAAACAAAACTCCACCGACGTGGCGTGAGCACCAAGCAAAAATATCTAAAGAGGACTTTTATTCGGGTTGAAATGTTAGGCTTAGGGTTAAGGGTATGGATAAGGCATGAGAATGTTAATGAAATTGGTGTTAAAAGAAAAATAGAATCAAGTCTAATACCCATGTTGCTAGTTACCAAACAATCCGCAAACCAATAAATGATTATAGCTTCATTTTCTTTTCTTCGGATTTCTACAACTCTTCGCTTTGATTTGCCATAACAACTTTTCTCCGAACATAGCACATTGGCTAATTCATATCTTTTTTTTTTACTCATCCTTCTTTGAAATGGCTCATACAACTGACAAGGTGCGGTCACTCATAATCATATAAACAATCTTCTCATACCAGGTGACTAGCAACCAACCGTTTAGACATTGACAAGGGTTAGGCTAAGGTTTAAAGTGTAAAATATTTTTGTATTTTTCTGGATTTATCAAAAAACGAAAAGGATGGCTCAGAGGGTGTAACTAGTGGTATCTAACGCTAAAGATGAGCGCTACAAATGGGTCCATGTGGGTGATTAACTAACATATTCTGATTCTTGTTATAATTTGAGTATTTGATTCTTGTGACGTCGAATCTTCTATATTAAGGCTCCACGATCCCAATTCTTGTATTTGAGCGACATAATCTTCTCCATGAATAGTCACTTGCACCCCTTCAGAAATGAGGGTTTTTTGTTTAGTAGCCACACACACTCGTCCTAAGCTCATGGCCGCCGAATTATCATTCTCGAAAAACATGAACTTACCCACTATTGAGGCAATCTTTTAGTAAGCATTGGAACCCCATGCACATAGAGGTAACCCCAAAATTTCAACCCGCACCATTCTTGCATCCGCAAAGAAGTTCTTAGACACCGGTTTAATCGATGAGAAGAAAGACTTCAAATTGTTGTTGTTTTTAAAAGCACTGTACGTTTCTTCATTTTTGATGCAACCACAAAGAATCCAATATGATGGATCTTAACCTCATCAAAACCCTCTTCATAAAACAAATGGTATAAACCAAGCATGGTTTTAACACTTTTTACCTTCACTAGTGTTATGTCCTATGAATTGTTAATTTGCACCAACTCATGATCAGATAGAGTAACATGTTTTATTTTCATCTCTTGTCTTTCCAACTTCTTTCCCCCATCACCATGCAAAGTCGAGGCATAAGTTTTTTTAGTTTGAATAAATGCCACATGTTCTACCTTATTATATAGGACATAACTACTATTATTCTCCACAGTTTTCTTTGGCAAGTCTGCATACGCCCCTTTCTCTTAAAGCGGGCCACAACTGCAAACAAGTGGTAACTCCCTATTCATATAGAAGCCAAAGAATTTGCTAACTCTTCTTCGTTTTTGACTCCAATAAAGCGAACGACTCCAAATCTCTTCCTTATTTTTGATTTTTTATTAGTAATAAACGTATCTACAATACGTCCATACGATTCACATTCTTTCCACAATCTCTCAGCATCAACGTAATCAGGAAAGTTTGTCACATAGAAGGAAGTTGCTATTTTCTCTACCTCTTTTTGGAACGGGGTTTCGAATCGGATTAGTCATATCCACCTTGTTATTTTTGAATTTCCAAGACCATCCATTGGCATATGTCATAGTTGAAGTATTCCTCTCCATAAGATCCCCCCCTCTTCAGAATCTTGACGAAGACCTTGGAATCTCAGAATCCTGACATGACCTGATGAAGTGATTATAAGGGTTTAATGAATTTGGGGGAAAAGATTAGCTTATGTAAATTGGGGAAAAGGGTTTGATGAATTTGGGGAAAAAGATTGGCTTACGTATATTTAACATGTTTGATTAAAGTTTATAAACTTAAAAAATAAGTAATGTTGTTAGAATAAAATACATATAATTATCACTAATTCGATAACCATATATACATAAAATTTAAACCATTAAAATTTTTCACTCTCACTAATTCGATAACCATATATACATAAAAAAATTCACTCATATAATAACGCTACTATACACCGTCGATGTTATGCATGGGTAATTGTCTAGTTTACTTATATAGATGTTTTAAAGTTTTTTTAATTATTTAAAAAAAAATGGTTGTTCACTTGTTTGTTGCCAGTTCAAATTTGGTGACTGGTTTTTGCAATTTGAAAATTGCTTTGACAATATAATTATGGTTGATTTTATTGTGGTTGCAATTTGCTATGACAGTAAGTTCATAACTGGAATTGCAATTTGCTTTGCAAATATTTTGATAAGTTAATTCTTTATTATTCGAAAATAACATTCTAACTTATTCACAAGTCCCACATCGTCTATCATAAGTTTGCAAGTTGCTTGCAGGTCACAAGTTTACAAAATAATATTCACATCAAGTCCTTAACTATGATACTATGAATAAAAAAACATTTGTTATGAATGAGAATGACGCATGGGACATAAAAGTTAGGAACTAATCAAATCATGATGATGTGGAACTAGCCATTGAGGGTTAGACACGTGTAATAGTCTTTAAACACATGCTTGAAGCAATCACCAATAAGATTACGTGAAAATGGTTGGCAATTTCTCAAGTCGTTCCATTTGACCATGAAAACCAGATTTATAATGAAAATAATGTATCGTTTTTCTTTTAAGTCAAATTATGAATATATATTAGAAGTGCTAACAATAAACTTATCAAACGACCTATTCGATCTAAATGACCATCTAGACCCAAAACTACAACGACCAACTCGACCTAACTTAGAACGACCAATTCGACCTCGACCTAAATGATGATCACGACCCTAAACAACACAAAAACTAACAACCATTTAAAGATTACATCTCTAATAATTCAAGAAATCCAAGGAGAAAACTCGTCATCCAAAATCAAACAAAACGTAAGGAAAATCGCCTGTTAGGAAGCATGAAAATGGGCGAAATAATGTATCGTTACTTCCATAATTTGCACAAACTCTTAAATTTACATCATGCCCTAATCTGAATCCGAACCTAACACATGTTTATTTGGAGAAATACCAAATCTTATTGTACTAAAAAAACAATATATATGAAAGCACATAACAAATACCATAAATAAGCACACATATTTTTGTTAGAAAAATAGCAACTTGGACAAAAAGAAAAAACAAAGTGGCTTAGAAAATTCTCTTTTTGTCGATAACTTGAAGCCAATCAATCGAATGTTGATTAGTACGTAACGAGTGGAATATTACTCGAAAACGACTATTGTACCCATAAATGAAATGTTCCCGGAAATGATTACCTATAAGGGACCATTTGCATTTTATACGTATCCAGATACCTAATTCATGTATCTCATGTTCCGAAAAAAAAAAAAAAAAAAAAAAAAAACTTACGACTTTGTATATACCGACAAAAATTAATAAAAGCTACTTAAAACGACTTGCTTGTAATATCATGAAACATTTGTTCTCGTCCGTATACTTAAATCCGTGACATTAAATCAGATGAACCAGTGTGGCCAAGTTCGATAGCTACTTGATTTAAGGAGTTAAACATGGATGTTTTTCATAAGAAAATGTTGTTGATTGAAAAATCTTGTGGTTCATTGTTGTTTAATAGTTTGAAGTTCGTACATCACTATGGAGTATGGATAAATAACTTTTTTTGTTATATTAAGAAAAAAGTGATGAGGAAAAACATACTCTGTAGAATATTGGGCCGAAAGTATACATGTGATGGGTTCAGAAATTTTTTGAGTGGGCCGAAAGTAAAGAAAAACCCAAATACCCAATGAAAATCATTGCGCCTTTGCAACATTTATCATCTTATTCTTTATAAAATTGTTATGATTTTGGTTTCACCAATATAAGTTTAAAATCATAATAATAAAAAAAAAAAAAAAAAAAAAGACCTTTGGACACTTATGGAACCTAAGGGTGAGCATTATGACCGGACCGACCACATTCCATACGATTTTGTCGGTCCCCGGTCGGTCACCAAAACCGAAATTTAAAACCGGAACCGACGGTCCGGACGACAACGGACCGAAAAAAAAAAAAAAAAGGTTTAAATCGGTTTGGCGGTCGAACCCGTCCGGTTTTGACCATGCTCACCCTTAGTGGAACCTATATTGTCATGTTCTGTTGGGCTTTTCGGTATTTCACTACTGAGCAAGTGTCTTTTTTGTTCTTTTGGTTTCACTTTGTATTAAAGCACGTTGTGACCTTGTTCATAAATTAAAAAATTATTTTTAAACATTATTCAGTTGATATGTGTGTCGAATCCGATACTATTTCAGGGGTGCACATTGTTTTCTATCCCTCAAAACCTTAAAACTTGATAAGGTTCGACACACTGAGTTTTGATATAGCATTGGTCAAGTACTTAAGTTCATAACTATTGCAAATCGTTGTTCTATAATTCTATGTAAAGGCTTATGAGACAACATCTTTCAAAGGTGATGACTGATATAGATATCAAAGGCAAAAGATTATCTTCTGTGGGTAAGCTGGGAAGTAGCCGGGCTGGGTAATGGGTTAAAATGTGTCACTTGTAGCGGGAGATGAAACATGTTGAGTTGGGTTTACTTCTGCCTTAACTGTTAGTACTTCATAAACAATAGTGTTTACTTTTATTCGATATGTGTAGCTCGTATAATTCGAGCCATTTGTAAGTAAATAGGTCGACTCTATATATAACCGATCAACCTAAAAATATGTGGAGTGAAGATGCTATCACACTAAACTTTAGAACTCCAACTCAAAACCGATCAAAACACCACTCGGCAATAATATATAAACTTAAGAACAAATCAAGTAACTTTGTACTGATAAGATTTTAGTAACACCAAGAAAACTCGTCTTCTATACAGCTCAAAACTTTAAGCACACCCACAATCTCCTCTATTCTCGAATGCAAAATTCTACCAACAGTAAACTTTTCCACAACCCCTTGAACTTCAATCAAACTATGGCTCGAATCCTTCTTAATTAAACTATCCTTTAATTCTTTTCTTGTCTCTGCTACACCATGTTGGGTACGCTTCACAGGTTTAACATCGAGCCATCTTCGTTGCATGACTTGCTTATAGTTAACCATGGTATACGAATGGATTTGAGAGACAAAATAAATATACACGAGTAGATAATCACAGATATGTAAACACACGATATGATATAAACTTATAACGAATTGTTGTGAATACAAATGACTCGAACTAGACCCTATTTAACCAAGATGAATCGACACAAGTAAGATGGTGAACCATCGTGTCGTTTCACCCAATAACCGTCCATAACTGCCTTGTTACAGGCCTAATGAATTTAACTACCAAACTAAAGGGGCGTTTGGATCAAACATTGACCCAACCCATGTCCATTCCCCTTTTGACCCATTATACTAAAACATAAAGTAAATAAATGTATTTTTAACATACAAAACATTAAAAAGAAGGTTTCATCTCCCTCCTAATTTTTGGATGTTAAACGCCTTGCTTCCATTGGCCTTTTCCTTCTTCACGTGATGACGACAAAGTCATCACCATTTGATGTGTTATCCTTGCTTCCTTCAGTTGTAGTGCCTTCCATGTTACTATCTTTCTTAGCTTCATCTCGAGCAAACTTGCACTTCTTTCTTGGATGTTCTCCTTGTGCGTCCCCTACTTCAACGCCCATCATTGCATCGCCACATGGTTCCTTTTGACCGACCATATTTATCCTTGGCGTCTCATGCACCGATCTTCGTGCCTCTTCGTAGTAAATCTTGACTCATGCTATAAATTCCCTATAGCATTCTTTTACCTCTTGCTCATTTTCCCGTGCCAATCCCAAAAGTATAGCAACATCACACCACTTGTTGTTGAATGATACGTTCATGTAACCGCCCATATCATCCACAAATTTGTACAATCCTAGCAAATCTACTTTGATTACCCCAATAACCGGCGGTAATATTCCCAACACATCTTGGCCTAAGTATCCAAGGTAAAACCATTCCAACAACTCCAAAAACTTCTTTCCCATAATCTCCCAATTTCTAAACACTAGTTTGTCGATTTTAATCAAATCTAAAAAGGACAAAAAACGGGGAAAGGTGTTTACCTTCATATGATATAGTGTTCCGTTTAGACTTAGGTATTCTTCGTCAACGTAATCTTGACTATCCTCCCTATCCATCTCCAACTCTTCCATTCCTTTGATTATAGAACATTCGTCACTTGGATCTATTGACTTTTAATATTCCTCCATAAATTCATGGTGACTCTTGACCATGCTTTCGTCACCCATATCCAAAGTACCTTCATCCTTGTCGAACATGTATCTTATTCGACATGTACCATTGCCAAAAGTCAATACAAAACCTTGATCCTCCAGTTGGTTGATGCTTAAAACATTTAACGTGATTTCCGGTGTATAAAGCACGTTTGGAATCACTAAACTTCCTTCTTTGGTATCTACAACGGCCTCTTCAACGCCATAGGAAACTATAAACTTCCTTTCCTTCTCTTCCTTGCCCTCCATCTTAAAACGATTGATCATTCGACTAAACAAGGTCCTCGTAGGACTCATGTGTTTCGCATAGGCTTTACTAACAAACCATATATTATCCCAATTACCTTGGTCCGTTCCCTCGACCATGAAATCAGTCTCAACTTGTACCTTTTCTGTCGCATAGTTGAGTTCTTCGTGAATTCTTGGCGTAGTCTTCATGTTGCTTTGATATTGATCGTTAGTTTTCTTGTTGGTGCACTTCCAATATACGTGACCTTTTTCTTTGCAAATAAAGAAACTTACCCTTTTTTCTTTTCTTGATGTCGTGGGGTTTTGATGTGCTACGTGTGTACAAGTTTTAAATTTATAAAAGACGATTTACCAATTTTACCAATAACACATACGAGCAAGTGCACCCGTCCGTTATAGCAAGATTTTTAAAGGTAAGTCGGGATTGTTCGCAGGGATTTGAGTGAATCTGATTAACAAGTCTAAATCAAATAAGGCAATCCAAAAGCATATAACAACGAAAATAGATATAATGAAATTCAGATGATTAAAAACTACACTTGCTGAAACTAGTTTCTTATACTTGATTAGTATGATTGTGTTAACCTCTTAACATGTTGGTTATGATAATTAGTTGGTGAACTAATCTATTGTTCTTACAAGTTAAACCTTCGTCAAGATTTTAGTTCATAAAAATAAGCATTAAGTTTAACCAATCAATTCAAGATCAATTCAAGTCTTATAAGTTTATTTTCACAAACTTAAATACAAAAACATCCATTTGCTTTGTCAAATTTGCTTAAGAAATGGTCAATAAAAAAGGTAACCGATTATAGAAAAAAGGTTACAATTGATTGTCAATGATAACATCAAATAATCCTGATTATTAAGTGTCAATTTCCCCCGATTAGGCTCGTAATTTATATCATTTATATGGATTTACGCTTGTTTTTCATTGTTTTCCTCTTTCAGGTAAATTACGAGCATTGGAGCTAAAGAGACGCGGAACTGGAGAAATATCTAAAAATTTATCACAGTATGCTACTTTGAAGAAGTTACGGTGTAACTCTTCTCTCACATTACGCCGTAACTATTGCGTGACTCAGAAAACCAACTTATCAGAAGGTTACGGCGTAACTCTTCCCAAAGGTTACGACGTAACTATATTAGGTTAAATGAGGTTCCACGCCGCTGACACTTACGCCGTAACTATTACATCTATTATGGCGTAACCAATTTTATTGAAGACTACGGCGTAACCACTCATAAGGTTACGCCGTAACTAGCAGATCTAGTGCAATATTGGAGGTTACGGCGTAACTCTTGTTATGGTTAAGCCGTAACCCAGATCTGGCCTATAAATACCCCACAAATATCAGCATTTCTAATCATCCCATTCCACACACAACACTCAGATAACGTGGGAAAAAGCTCAAGGTAGGTCTAGAGGAGCATACGGAGTTGTCTCCAGGAGAAATCACTCCCCTACGATAAGCATTAGCGTTTTATATTTCTTTTACTTTCAATTCATGTATTTCGTACCTTTGAATATTGAATTGGTTTGCATGATGAATATGAGCTGCTAAGCACCTTTTGGTCTTGCCTAGTTATGATTCTTAATTGTTTTGTTTGCATTTACTTTACTTCCGTACAATTATTTCTAAGTGTATGCATGCATAGTTTATTGGTAGCTACCCTTGGTTCGATAGTTTTGAATGGCGGTGAGGCCAATTGCCTAGGAGATATGACCAACCCAATTCTAGGTGAGCGGACTTAGATGGGAAGGGTAAGATATGACCAATGGCGACCACTTTCTACTTGTGTGATTTGACCAACCGATCACCCATCGTTTGGATGAACTTAAGAATTAGGGGGCGTGTCTAAGTTCATAACGGCCGGGCATTCACTATTATAAATCTAGCATGTAGCGGTACTTAATGACTTGGCTTAGGGACCAAGAACAACAGGACTTATGAGGGACACACGACTTCTCACGTGGTGGCATCTTTCTTGATAGGTTAGGGCGAATTGACCAAATCTCTCTCTCGACTTGACCCACCTGAAGTAATTGGAAGTAAGTAGACGTAGACATAACTAGCTATGAGGATTAACTAGGTTAGCACCACTCTCATATATTGATTTCCTTTTATCATTTATTTGCTTTTATTCTGTTTTATTCTTAGTAGTTTAATTAATTAAATCCCTATCAAAACCATTATTAATCTGTGACACCTAGACTTAGTAATAATCCAACACACATAGCTCTTGGGTCGACCTCGGTTTTACCGATTACTACACTACACACGACCGAGTACACTGCCCGTTAGTGCACTAGGGTAGACCATAGGTATAACGAGACATTATAAATATTAATACCTAGTCAGTAAAACCTGCATCAAGTTTTTGACGCCGTTTTCGGGGAGCTATTTTAGGATTTCATATTAAGTCTGTTTTTAATTTTCTTTCTTAAAATGTCAGGATACAAGACTCGTAGCTCGAGGCCTTTTCTGGCCACTCCTTTCGACGACCCGAAAAGGCAATTTCGGAGAAGGAAAGTTTACTCTCCGGTTCCTATTCACAACATCTTCTCATTTTACGAATCAGACCAGTCTGACGCAGAACCAGAGGTCATTAATGAAAATAATATCAATGACCTAACTATGGAGCAGTATTTGGAGCGACCAAATGAGAACTGCCAACGAAGCTTCACACATGATTCTCATACTGAAAAATACTCTATTCCAGATCACATTATTCGCGAGTTACACGAACTTAAGTTTTCTGTAGATGAAGATGAGGGCGCTCGGGATCACGAAGAAGTTCTCCACTTATCCTCTCTTTTCAACGTTAGAGGTACTCCGAGCTATTCGGTCACTTTGCAAGGATTTTTCCTATGACTCTTCATCGACGGTGAAAAGATGGTATAACAAACTCCTAACGATTGTAAAGGAGCATGGGATAAACTAAGAAAAGAATTCGTTCTGCAATTTTGCCCTCCTTAAAAAATGGCCAAGCTTCTTGGGAAAATCTATCAATTTGTTCAGGTTGGAGAAGAAACGCTTTACCAAGCATGGGAAAGATTTAATGAACTACTCTATCGATGCCCTACCCATGATTTAAACAAACATCATATCGTTTACGTCTTCTATCGTGGGATTAATGCACTAACACGAGAACTTCTCGATTCACCAAGACCTATTCCCAGCATGACTCCTGACCAAGCCCTGGAGTATATTCAGCGGATTTTTAAACATTGCTACAAGTGGCATATGGATACAGGGTACGGACCGAGAGACAATTTCGATCATAAGGTCATGAAGATGATAACAAAGCAAGAATACAATAATGGGAAAATTTCAAAAAACGAAGGTTAGAAAGAGAAGCTGATGCGTGCAGGGTCGAGAGGGTTAAGAGCGTGTTTGGGACCAAAACCGGGGGCAATCTTGAGAAAAAAATTCTTGACCACATCAGGGAATCAAGAGAGCAGGATGATAGAATTGAAAAATTGATGAGAACATTCGTGGATAATACAGTCTCTTCTCTCAAAATTCACGATGATAGGATTAAGAGATTGGAGAAGAGTGTTAGCTCATGTTCAGAAGCCATCTCTGATTATTTAACAGCTCGGGAGGAGGAAGTTGTCCACACTGTAGAAACTATCCTTGAAGAACCTATGACCTTTTCGGAAAAAGTTAAGCGACAAATCAGCATGGAAAGACAGTCAGTTCTGGACCAAACTTTACCGGTAAACTTACCTATCAATAATTCTATTAGTGCTAATCATGATGATATTGCATAGGAATTCAGCATTGATGAGACAATTCACCTCAACAAAAGATGTTCAGCGGTCTTGAGGAACGAGCTACCACAAAAGGAAAAAGATCCAGGATGTTTCACTCTCCCTTGCTTGATCGGGAGTCTAAACATGTGTAATGCCCTAGATGATCTTGGAGCAAGTATTAGCATAATGCCTCGTTCAATGTTTTTGTGTATGGGGATTGGTAACTTAAAGCCGGCCAAAATGAAAATTGAAATGGCAGATCGATCTATACAATCGCCGTTGGGCATCGTTGAAAATGTGTTGGTGAAGATTAAGAAATTTCTTTTCCCAGTAGATTTTGTGATTCTTGACATTCCGGAAGACAACATAATACCAGTCATTTTAGGTAGGCCTATGCTTGCCCATACTAAGGTGGATGTCTTTCTTTGAAAGTTAACTCTTGAAGCTAATGGAGAAATTGCTACTTGCACCTAATGAACATTTGTCTACTCGGAAAAGGTATGTGCTATTAACCACAGAGGCGGTTTTGGTGAAGCTTTAGAAGAATTTCTTAGCGACCCCGGATCTGGCGAGGTTGATTCGGGAGAGATTTTGACGTTTCGTCAACTTTGAGAAGAGGATAACTTAGGATTAAGTCTGTCAAGACCTCTCAAGTGACGCCGAGATGGCCCATTGGCAAGATAACTATGTTAAGGCTTTTTCGCAATCCAATCAACCTACATTTCATGAGGTAGGAAACCGCATACATCATTGAAACCCCTATTATCTCAAGATCTCATGCAAAATCGGGTTCATCAACTTCCACCCATTTATTGACACTACTTCCCCAGTCAATATCATGTCAAAAGAATGCTACAACCGAGTTATGAAGAAAGAGTTAGAATATAAGGGGAATAACTTTCTTGGGTTTGCAACTAACATCCATGTATTCGTTGGAACTCATTCATTTTTGGTGGACTTTATGGTTTTAGACGACGTTAGTGAATTTGTGGAAGATGGACTCACGGGAGTAATTTTAGGAAAGCCTTTTTAGGAAATTTCGGGTTTAGATAAAAATGAAAAAGAAGGGTTAGTATGGTTGATGATTAAAGATGATAAGACTATCTTCAAAATGCCGAGAATGATCAAGAACTTTAAAATTGGACCAAGAGGCGGTTGAGCCAAGCCCAACCACCGCCGATATCGATGGGAAGACAAGGAAAAGGCATCGAACACCCTTACAGAAAATCAAGAGTTTCTACTCAAATTTGTTTAGAATTGGGGGACCAGTACAAACGGATGAAAATTTGGTAAGTTGGATCCAACGTGGAGATTGCCATATCCACGAAATGACCAAAGAAGCATCGGTAGCCAGCGACTCGAGTCTAACTTAAAGACTCGTAAATAAAGAAAAGTGCTCTTCGGGAGACAACAAAATTATCCTTTCTTTTGTTTTATTTCCATTTATGTAGGGTTTTGTGTTTTAACCATTTTTGCGTGAAACGAGGAAGTAATTCACTGTAGTTCATCGATTCGACTGAGTTACTGGCGTAACTCATCTTTGTGATTACGCCATAACCAACCTTTAGTAGCGTAATTCTTGACGATTACCAATTACGGCGTAAAACTATCTCGGTGGTTCGCCGTAACCACTCATTTGCGACTTATGTCGGTTTTGCGATTCTGGCAGAACTCCTCAAAAGAGTTACAACGTAACCTTCCTCAGTATAATTCTTTCATTTTAAACACAATAACCTTGCATTAGTATTTTAAATGAACTTTGTGGGTGTGTTCTCTGTAAACCCTCACGAGACTTCACTCGTCCACTTGGGACACCAAGTGGTTTAAAAACTTGTTGCATATGCTAAATGCAACCGTGATTCCTATGAAAGTGAGTTAGGTTTGTTTTTCATTTTCATTTTCTTTTTTTTTCTTTTTAGTATTATGCTTGTCGGTAGTGGGATTTCGAGGATTGAAGTTTGTTCATGATGCTTATACGAAGGCACGTCTCTTTTTCATGGGCCTTCATTCTATATGGAGCAAATTTCAGGGAAGTTCTCGCTCTAATTCTATTTTTCTCTTCACCTTTATTTAATGCTTAGTACAAAAGGGACTTTGTACAATTCAAGTGGGGGGACGGGAGTAGAATTATCTCTTGAACATTATTTTGCCCTTGTTTTTCTAGTTTATTTTGAAAAATTATGACATTTTTAATTTTGACATGTTTTTTTTAACCTAACTAGATTAGACCTTAGCCAAGCACATACAACCCTTGATATTATATGGTGAGATTAGCCTTATCCGTTTCCAATATTTTACCCCAAATCCACCAAATTATGAGTGTCTTGGGTAGCTTGTATACTTTAGAACTTGGCCTTCGATCATTTCGAGACCATAGGCGAGGTATGTTGAGTTAGCTCGATGTATTTGGACTTTTCGGTTTAGAAGGCAATATTATAGGATTATCACCAAACAGCCCACCATTGTGTGTCTATCGATTAGTCACCTCGACTTCTCGACCCCATGTGAAACCCTTTGTTGCACTCACCTTTAGTTCAAGATACCCTAGATAAACCCATCTGAGCCATTCCTTTCATTTTGTCAACCCAATATATTGTTTTGATACACCTTAGCCTACCACGTAGTCTTTATTTGTAATTGGGAAGTCATCATTTGCCTAAGTTCAAGGTTCGAGTGGAAAGGTTGAAATCACGCTTTTATCGACAACATTTCGAAGATCATTGAGACCCCGAATTCCCATTGTTTATCTCAAGTGGGGGTATTATGTTATGTTATTATTGTTATGTTGAAAAAAAAATGATTCAAAAAAAATAAAAATAAAAATAAAAATAAAAAATTGTTATGATATTGTTCTTGTAAAGTGCATTGTTATAAGCACTATATTATGAGCTTTATAGATTTAGTATCGAGGAGGCCACCTCAGTCACATTTGAAGATTGGAGTTGGTAATTATGCCAACAATTGGAGAAAAGGTAGTGTGCCCATCATGACGTCCTCTAATGACACATCTACCTTGTATTTCATGATCCGGTTTCTTGACTTCAAAGCTTGAACTTTGGGCGGACGGTAAGTGGTGATGACTTGGTTATAGATTTAGACTACTTGCTTGTTTTTTATTTTACACCATTTATATATCCCATGTCTTATCCTACCCTTTAGTCATGAAGCGTGTCTAGGTGATGCAATGAGCAATATTTGGTGTCTTGGCCATGGATTTGGTCATGTATCATTGATTTTGTCCACTTCGCCTTGACATGTTAGTAATGACGAGTCACCCTTAACCTTTATCGTGTCTACCCATATTGCCTCCGAGAATTGTTTAGCCCTTAACTCTAGTGGTGGAGATTTGTGTAATCGCCAATCTTATGATATAATACATGCTATGGTGTGCGATTGGTGATCACCCGAAATTGACACTTAGAATAGTTGAGAGATTTGAGTGTTTTGTTCCCTTCGTGAGGTGTTGGCTTTGTTTTATTCTAGCATAAAGGATTTGTAAACTTATATTTTCCGGGTTATGGGAGATATCTTTTAGGAATCTTTCTAATAAGGTCTACTTGAGGGCAAGTAGAGTTCAGTGGGGATATTTGATAACATCAAATAGTCACGATTATTCAATGTCAATTTCCTGATTATGCTCGTAATTTATATCATTTATATGGATTTACGCTTGTTTTCCACTTTCAGGTAAATTACGAGCATTGGAGCTAAAGAGACACGAAACTGGAGAAATATCTAAAGATTTATCACAGTATGCTACTTTGAAGAAGTTACGGCGTAACTCTTCTCTCACATTACGCCGTAACTATTGCGTGACTAAGAAAACCAACTTATCAGAAGGTTACGGCGTAACTCTTCCCAAAGGTTACGACGTAACTATATTAGGTCAAATGAGGTTCCACGCGGCTGATACTTACGCCGTAACTATTGCATCTATTACGGCGTAACCAAGTTTATTAAAGACTACGGTGTAACCACTCATAAGGTTACGCCGTAACTAGCAGATCTAGTGCAATATTGGAGGTTACGACGTAACTCTTGTTATGGTTACGCCGTAACCCAGATCTGGCCTATAAATACCCCACAAATTCCAGCATTTCTAATCAGCTCATTCCACACACAACACTCAGAGAACGTGGGAAAAAGCTCAAGGCAGGTCTAGAGGAGCATACGGAGTCGTCTCGAGGGAGAAATCACCCCTACGATAAGCATTAGCGTTTATATTTCTTTTACTTTCAATTCATGTATTTCGTACTTTTGAATATTGAATTGGTTTGCATGATTAATATGAACGGCTAAGCACCTTTTGGTGCTGGACTAGTTATGATTCTATAATTGTTTTGTTTGCGTTTACTTTACTTTCGTACAATTACTTCTAAGTGTATGCATGCATAGTTTATTGGTAGCCACCCTTGGTTCGGTAGTTTTTAATGGCGGTAGAGGCCAATTGCCTAGGAGATATGACCAACTGACCCTAGGTGAGCGGACTGAGACGGGAAGGGTAAGATATGACCAACTGACGACCCTTTCTACTTGTGCGATTTGACCAACTGATTACCTATCGTTTGGATGAACTTAAGAATTAGGGGGTGCGTGTCTAAGTTCCTAATGGCCGGGCATTCACTATTATAAATTTAGCATGTAGCGGTACTTAATGACTTGGTTTAGGGGACCAAGAACAACAGGACTTATGAGGGGACACCTGACTTCTCCTGTGGTGGCATTTTTGCTGATAGGTTAGGTCGAATTGACCAAATGATGTTCTCTCGACTTTGACCCCACCTGAAGTAATTGGAAGTAAGTAGACGTAGACATAACTATCTATGAGGATTAAATAGGTTAGCACCACTCTCCTCTATTGATTTCCCTTTATCATTTATTTGCTTTTATTCTGTTTTATTCTGCTTTATTAGTTTAATTAATTAAATCCATATCGAAACCATTATTAATCTGTGACACCTAGACTTAGTAATAATCCAACATACATAGCTCTTGGGACGACCTCGGTTTTACCGATTACTACACTACACACAACCGGGTACACTGCCCGTTAGTGCACTAGGGTAGACCATAGGTATAACGAGACATTATAAATATTAAGACCTAGTCAGTAAAACCTGCATCAGTCAGCAACTAATCTTACGACTTTTTAGATGTTTCCAATCAATCCAACTTGATAATCAAAAAGCGTTCTTATTACAACCACACCTTAGTTCCTTTGTTTAGTCAAGAATAATGGGTAAAAACAATCATCCATAGACAAAATGATTATAACTAGTTGAATAACAATAAGTTCTTTCGACCTCTACAATTACTATCAACTAGTCAAACTTGATTAACAAATGTCACTATGAAACTTTAGCTCAATTGGATCTTAGAATCAACTTGAAATTGAATTAAAACATGCTAACACAATCACAAAACTAATCATATGATAATCAACATCATTTAAGCAAGTGTATAAAGAAACTAGCCAGTCATAGCAAACATAAACATAAACTCAAAACTTTGAACATTAGAAAACATGATTAAGAGTCTTACAATGCTTGGAATAAGATTAAAAATGGTGAAGTAATGATTCCCAAAGTATTGGGGTAGACTCCTTGGGGTTTTGGCCTCCAAATGTGGTACTTATGGAACTCTAAACTTTCCTGGACTTCTAAGGACGAATTTGAGAGCTAAGAGATTTGTTTAATGAGTAGAGAGAGTTGTATTGAAGTGTGTGTCTCATATGCTCACAAGAGGTCTCTATTTATACTAGTTCCAAGGCCTAGGGTATTAATTGCTGAATTTGGCCTCCAAGGAGTTAGGAAGGTACTAGAATACACCAAGGGAAGGACCTAGAATCGTTTGGATACAATGGGGAAACTTAGTGATGAAGATTTGGCAGAAACAGGTCTTCTAACCGGATCGGTCGCATGACCAACCGATCCGGTTGGTCTTCTAGTAGTGCTCCAACCGTATCTGTTGCGGGTGGCAACCGATCGGTTGGTCTGACTTCACAGGCACCTTTTTGATCATCATCCAACTGATCCGGTTGTGATTGCAATCGATTCGGTGGGTCTTCCTGAGTGATGGAAAATCGACCTTTACTTTATTCTGACTTGTAGAGCTTGGTTCTTCAATCATCTTGGTCTTCTATGGTACTTGAAATATTGATTTGTACTTGACATGCTTCACTGAAACATGAATCTTCCTATTGTTGAACTTTCTTTCACTTTTTCTTCCGTTTCCCTGCACTTGGTTATAAATACTAGACAACATCTTTGGATACGATTAAGCACTGAAATCATACAAATATAACCAAATAACATATACAAAAGCACACATAACGCTGCTGAAAACATGTATAATCTGAGCGTTATCAAATTCTCCCATACTTAAACTTTGCTTGCCCTCAAGAAAATCTAGAAAAACATCCACTGGTACAAAATTATGATTACGAAAAATATGATGCAAATCCACCAAGTACAAGTACGAGAGAAGATTCATCAATTAAGCTTTTAAGGGTGAAACTTTCAAGATGTTTGACAATATGTAATGATTTTCTTGCATGATTAACATTTCAAATCACCTCACGAAAAAGGAACGAAATATAATTCACTCAATCACTCAATTTTTAGTGGAGTAACAGGATAAATCACACTCATTGCTCAGTCATGATTAGATTATTTCCATAAGCTTGTACAAGAAACAAAACTCCACTGACGTGGCGTAAGCACCAAGCAAAAACATCTAAAGAGGAATTTTATTCGGGTTATAATGTTAAGGCTTAGGGCTAAGGGTATGGATAAGGCATGGGAATGTTAATGAAATTGGTGTTAAAATAAAAATAGAATCAAGTCTAATACCCATGTTGCTAGTTACCAAACAATCCACAAACCAATAAATAATTATAGCTTCATTTTTCTTTTCCTCGGATTCCCACAACTCTTCGCTTTGGTTTGCCATGACAACTTTTCTTCGAACATAGCACATTGGCTAATACATTCACATTTTTTTTAAACTCAGAAATGGCTCACACAACTAACAAGGTGCGGTTACTCGTAATCATTTGAACAATATTCTCATTCCAGGTGACTAGCAACCAACTGTTTAGACATTGAGAAGGGTTAGGCTAAGGTTTAAAGTGTAAAATCTTTTTGTATTTTCTAGATTTATCAAAAACGAAAAGGATGGCTCAGAGGGTGTAACTAGGGGTATCTAGTACTAAAGATGAGCGCTACAAATAGGTCCATATAGGTGATTAACTAACCTATGCGGCTAGCTAATATAGCATAATATGAAAAATGGAAGGCCATTTGGGTTAAATCCTAAGGTGCCTCTTTATCACACGAATTTACTTATATCGCACGAATGCGATCTCACTGCGGTCTGGTAATGATTTACAAGAACAAGTTCTAGAATAAATGAAATCACCGGCACACTCATAGTAAAATATTCAAGCATAAAGATGCATGATTTATATAGAACAGGCTCAAATCCTTACAGTTTTAGTGGTAAGGGCTATAATTTGTGCTAGCAAATGTTATCGATCCCAGAATGGATTGCAATATTAATCGGAACACATCTCAAAGTTTCAAATATTACCAGTTTTACCAATGGTTTGATCCAGTTATTCTAATATATTATCCTAAAATCTTGAAAATAAACAAAATTTTAAATTTTAGCTTAAAACTCTAATTTTTCTATTCACCCCCCCCACACTTAAGTTAAACATTGCCCTCAATGTGAAAAACGAATTTCAAAGTATAGAAATAGGGAAAATAGAGATAAAACCAGATATTCCAATGAGTTTGTCTGCTTATTTTTCTATATCCAAGTGTCCACTGGAGTAATCATTACCTGCACAAAATCTCATATACAAACAAAAAGAGTTTTATTAAGATGTGGCAACCCCCTCACACTTAAGCTAAACCAAAGGTTTAAACTTTGGGGCGTGACCACAGAAAAACAAATCTGAAACACATGGGTTGCCTCCCGAGAAGTGCTTGTTTTATTAACGAGTCATCAGCCTGACTCGAATCTTCTCGAATTTACTTGGCCACAGAAGCAGCCTTGAACATTTTGAAAAGTTCGGGGATATACATGAATTCTTCACCAGTTGCATCAATTTCGCTCAAGATGAACTCAGCAGATGGTTTCCAAGGAACACTTTGTGGGATTCTTCCTGGAAAAGGTGCTACGAAGGTGATGGTTTCAAATTCATTTTCAGGTGAAACTGTCTCAACTGATATTTCATTCATTTGCTCCTTATCGTAGTATAATTTGATTCGATGCCCATTAACGATGAAACTTCCACCCTGCTTGTCATAAAGTTCGACATAACCGGATGGATATCCATGTTTAACGATATATGGTCCAAACCATCCTGGTTGTAATTTAGGAGCTTTATATTTGAATTTCATGTTGAAAAGCAGAACTTTATCTCCGGCTTTGAATTCTTTTCGATTTCTCAGCTTTTTGTCGTGATAAGCTTTTGTTCTGTCCTTATACAGTTTGGAATTTTCATAAGCTCGGAGTCTCAATTCATCGAGTTCGTGCAATTGCAAAAATCTCTTCTCTCCGGCTATTTTAAGATCGGTGTTACAGGTTTCTAAGATCCCGGTGAGCACGATGTTCAACTTGAGCGGTAAATGACAAGTTTTTCCATACGAGTGCAGCAGGAGTTGTGCCAATAGGAGTTTTGTAAGTCGACGAAACGCCCACAAAGCATCGTCAAGTTTCTTGACCACTTTGAAGGATTGTCCATCGCTTTTTCGAGTATTCTTTTAAGAGCTTTGTTGGTGTTTTCAACTTGGCCATTGGTTTGTGGGTGATAAACTGTCGCGAATTGATGATGAACCCCATATCTTTTCATGGTTTTCTCCATTTGTTGGTTACAGAAATGGGTTCCTCGATTGCTTATCAAGGCTTTGGGGATTCCATAACGAGCGAAAATCTTTTTGAGAAAATTAACGATGACTCGAGCATCGTTCATTGGTAAAGCTTCAGCTTCTGCCCATTTGAACACATAATCTATAGCAAAGAGAATGTATTCGTATTTGTGGGATTTAGGAAATGGTCCCATGAAATCAATTCCCCAAATATCAAATATTTCACACACTTTAATGCTTGTCACTGGCATTTCGTCTTTGCGTGAAAGGTTGGTGGTTCTTTAGCAAGCATCACAGTTCTGAACAAGTGTATGTGCTTCTTTGAATATTGTTGGCCAATAGAATCCAACATCAAAAACTTTTTTAGCTGTGGTGGAAGGACCATAATGTCCCCCAGTTGGGCCATGATGATATTCGTCAAGAATCTTGCGGGTTTCGGAACCAGAAACACATCTTTGGATCATTCCATCAGGGCACATTTTGAAAAGATATGGTTCTTCCCAAAAGTAATATTTAAGTTCCGAAAAGAATTTGCTCCTTCGAGCGTGAGTTAATCCTTTTCTGAGAATTCCTACAGCGAGATAGTTTGCAAAGTCAGCAAACCAAGGATCGTCATTTCCATCAACGGTCATGAGGGTTTCATCAGGGAAGTAATCATCGATTTCTTCTTCCTTCAACTCCTCTAGATCTGGATTTTCAAGACGTGATAAATGATCAGCGGTTAGATTTTCTGCTCCTTTCTTATCTTTGATTTCAGTGTCAAATTATTGGAGTAGCAGAATCCATCGGATAAGACTCGATTTAGTATCTTGCTTGGTGAACAGATATTTGAGTGCCGAGTGATCGGTAAACACGACTGTTTTTGAGAGTACGAGATAGGATCGGAATTTGTCGAATGTGAAAACTACGCGATAATTTTTTTTCAGTGATCGTATAATTTTCTTGAGCACTATTTAGTGTCTTGCTAGCAAAATATATGGGCCGAAAGTGTTTTCTTTCTCGTTGGCCTAAGACGGCTCGACAAAGAAAATCGGCATCGCACATAAGCTCGAAGGGTAGTGACCAATTAGGTGAAACCATGATCGGAGCACTAGTCGGTTGAGATTTCAACGTTTCAAGGCTTTTATGCAATCAGGATTGAAGTCAAAGACAGAATCTTTCTCAAGAAGTTTTGTCATCGGACGGGATATTTTTGAAAAATCTTTGATAAAGCGGCGGTAGAAACCGGCATGTCCTAGAAAACTTCTAACGGCTTCAACGTTAGTTGGTGGTGGAAGTTTCGTGATAACGTCAATTTTTGCTTTATCTACTTCCATGCATGCACTGGAGATTTTGTGGCTAAGCACAATTCCTTCGGTCACCATGAAGTGACATTTTTCCCAGTTAAGGACAAGATGTGCAGCTTCGCATCTTTCGAGCATTTTATCAAGATTAGAAAGAAAAGCTTCAAATGAATTTCTGAAGACTGAAAAGTCATCCATGAAAACTTCTATGGAGGTTTCGAGCATGTCTTATAATATGGCTATCATACACCTTTGAAAAGTCACAGGCGCATTACAAAGACCAAAAGGCATAAGCCGATATGCATAGGTTCCAAAAGGACAAGTGAAAGTGGTCTTTTCTTGGTCATTAGGATCGATTGGAATTTGAAAATATCCTGAAAATCCATCGAGGAAACAAAAGAATTTATTCCCTACTAGTCTTTCAAGCATTTGATCCATGAACGGGAGTGGAAAATGATCTTTTCTGGTGGCTTTATTTAATTTACGATAGTCAATACAAACGTGCCTGCCAGTGACAGTTCTAGTAGGGACTAGTTCATTCCGTTCATTGGTCACAACTGTCATTCCTCATTTCTTGGGAACACAGTGAACGGGACTCACCTAAGGACTATCCTCAATTGGGTAAATGATACCAACATCGAGAAGTTTTATGATTTCCTTTTTGACAACTTCTTTCATGTTGGGATTGAGCCGACGTTGACGTTCCACAACAGGTTTAATCCCATCTTCGAAATTGATTTTGTGTTTGTAGAAATTGGGACTAATTCCTGGGATATCAGATGTCTTCAAGCGAAAGCTTGTTTATGATTTTTGAGGACAGAAACTATTTTTTTTCTCATTGGCCTCGAGTAATGAAGATATGACTACTGGAAGAAGTGAGTTTTCCTCCAGGTAAGCATATTCAACATGATCAGGGAGAGATTTGAGCACGAGATCTGTTGGTGGTTCTTCAAGAGAATATTTTATTCTCATCTCGTCATAGAAAGTCATCTCTTCAAAATTTTCTTCCTCTATTTGTTCCTCCTCCGTGTTATCTCCTTCGAACTCTACTTTCATAAAATCAACAAACTCTTTGTCAAGGTCTGTTTCATTGATTTTTTCAGAAGTAGTCATGAATGGATCAGATTCGTTAAGTAATGCATCCAATTCTTCGTCAGTGACTTCATCAATAACATCGATATTGAAACAAGTGTCATCACTGGAACGTGGATAGCGCATTGCTTTATCGATTAGAAAGGTGATTCGATCTTCTTCAACTCCAAGGTTGAGTTCTTTTCCTTTTACTTTGATGATTGCATCAACGGTATTTAGGAAAGGTCTTCCTAAGATGAGTGGGACTTTACTATCTTCTTCCATCTCTAGGATTACAAAGTCCACAGGAAAAATGAATTTACCAACTTGAACGAGCATATTCTCAGCAATACCAACAGGATATTGATAAGAATGATTTGTTAATTGAATACTCATCTTTGTTGGTTTAAGGCTGTTGTTGCATAATTTGGAATACAGCGAATAAGGCATCAAATTGATACTTGCGCCAAGGTCGGCTAAAGCATCGCATTGAATATTATTCCAGTACATGGAATAAGAAAGCTCCCGGGATCTCCGAGCTTTGGCGGGATTTTGTTTTGAACGATGGTGAGCATTCTTCGTTAAGGAAAGTAGTCGATATTTTCTCTAACTTGCTTTTGTTATTAAGAAGTTCTTCAAGAATTTCCGTAATTGGGCATTACGCTAAGACATCAACGAGGGGAACATTGAGTCTAAACTCTTTGATTATTTCAATGAACTTCTTATAACGCTCTTCCATTTTTTCTTTCTTAAAGCATTAAGGATATGGAATTTTTGGTGTGTACGCCTTGACAGATGGGATGGTTTTCTTTTTGGTGGTTGGAGTTGGGTTGGTTTCCTCAGCTTCATCCTCACTATCTTGGGTGATAGGAGTATTTTCATTAGGATTTGGTGGTGGTTCGTATGAGAACACAACATTGATATGCTCATTTCTTGTTTGTGGTGGACGTTACATTTTATCATTTGATGGTTTCGGATTGGATTGGGTGTTACTTGGTAACGAACCGGATGGTCAAGAGGAATGTTGGTCGAAAATCGCCAAATTTGTTTTCAAGATCTTGGATAGAGGCTTGATGATTTTTACGTCCTTGCTCAACTTTGGCTTTGAGATTGAAAAATTGATTTTGATGAAATCATTCGCATGATTTGAGCGACCATGAATTCTCTCATGGTTTTTCAATTCGGATTCTTCCATCTTTTTGAGTTTTGTGGGGTGGATTGTCAGTTCGAGGTTGAGAATCACGGTTGTCATCCCTTGGTCGGCGGTCTTGCCAATTTCCAGAATTTCTACCGTAATAATTACTACGATATCCTCCTTGGACATAATTTGCTTCTCCTTCGTTAGGTCCACCCATGGGCTTATCGTCGCACTCAGAAGATGGGTGATTTCCTCGACAATTGTTGCATCCATCTCGCATTTCCTTCATTTCTTCTTTGATATCTTTGTATTGCGAGTCGATTTTTGAGGTTAAGGCTTCCATTTTCTCCATGAGTTTTGAGGTATCGGTGTTTTTGACAAAAGCAACGGTTTTTTGAAGAGGTTTGGTTTTTGAATCTTTAGACCAATCGAGTTTGAGAAGTACTCGATCTTCGAGTAATTGGTGTGCATCGTTAGGAGTCTTATAGAGAAAAATTCCTCCGGCATCAAGGATGCCTTGAGAGATTTCATCAATTCCATGGTAAAAGATTTGGATAATGGTTCCTTTGGATAATCCATGTCCATGACAATTCTGTGACAAATCTTTCATCGAAGCTAAGCTTCGACAAGTGATTCGTTGGGGTTTTGTGTGAAAGACAATTTCTCCCATTAATCGATCAAACATGGCGGATGGAAAGAATCGGCTTACAAAGGCTTGCCTCATCTCCTCCCAAGTGTTGACAATTCCTGGGGTCAATTCATTGTACCATACTTTAGCATCTCCGGCGAGTGATGATGGAAAAAGTTTGAGTTTGATGGCATTGACATCGGTGTCGCCATAACGGAACATGCCGCAAATTTCGATGAATTCGGCAATGTGCTTATGAGGATCGGCCCGCGCACGGCCATCGAATTGATGGTCCTTGATCATAGAATGATGACCCTTCACGGTGAAGTTGTCACCAAGGTTGACAGCAACAATAACACTCCCAGGGGTTGGTGCTACGGCTCGGTTGGTTCCCCGCATGGGTTCGTAAGGGTATGAAAGGTGTTCTTCTTCTTCTTTGAATCAATTGTTCGGGGTTCGTAAGAGGTGAGATTGGTTCTATTCCCGCTGCACGAGTGTTCATACAATGACCTAGAGAATCTAGGCAATATCTAAACACACGAACAAACAAAGAAAACAGATTTCTGGACAGAAACGAGTAAATTGATCGGTTGCGAGGAGCGACCGATCAGTTAGATCAATTTGGTTAAGGTTTTGGAGCAACCGAATCGGTTATGAGATGACCGATCGGTTGAAGCTCTATGAATTTTTTTTTTGGAATGGATCGACTGACGTGGATTCAAAACTTGCTGAAACACAATCAAATCCCCAGCAGTGGCGCCACAAACTTGATGTGCTACGTGTGTACAAGTTTTAAATTTATAAAAGACGATTTACCAATTTTACCAATAACACTTACGAGCAAGTGCACCCGTCCGTTATAGCAAGATTTTTAAAGGTAAGTCGGGATCGTTCGCAGGGATTTGAGTGAATCTGATTAACAAGTCTAAATCAACTAAGGCAATCCAAAAGCATATAACAAAGAAAATAGATATAATGAAATTCAGATGATTAAAAACTACACTTGATTAAACTAGTTTCTTATCCTTGATTAGTATGATTGTGTTAACCTCTTTACATGTTGGTTATGATAATTAGTTGGTGAACTAGTCTATTGTTCTTACAAGTTAAACCTTCGTCAAGATTTTAGTTCATAAAAACAAGCATTAAGTTTAACCAATCAATTCAAGATCAATTCAAATTTCATAAGTTTATTTTCACAAACTTAAACACAAAAACATCCATTTGCTTTGTCAAATTTGCTTAAGAAATGGTCAATACAAAAGGTAACCGATTATAGACAAAAGGTTACAATTGATGATTGTCAACAACTAATCTTACGACCTTTTAGATGTTTCCAATCAATCCAACTTGATAATCAAAAAGCGTCCTTATTACAACCACACCTTAGTTCCTTTGTTTAATCAAGAATAATGGGTAAAAACAATCATCCATAGACAAAATGATTATAACTAGTTGAATAACAATAAGTTCTTTCGACCTCTACGATTACTATCAACTAGTCAAACTTGATTAACAAATGTCACTAAGAAACTTTAGCACAATTGAATCTTAGAATCAACTTGAAATTGAAATAAAACATGTTAACACAATCACAAAACTAATCATATGATAATCAACATCATTTAAGCAAGTGTATAAAGAAACTAGCCACTCACATAAACATAAACTCAGAACTTTGAACATTAGAAAATATGATTAAGAGTCTTACAATGCTTGGAATAAGATTATAAATGGTGAAGTAATGATTCCCAAAGTATTGGGTAGACTCCTTGGGGTTTTGACCTCCAAATGTGGTATACGGAACTCCAAACTTTCCGGACTTCTAAGGACGAATTTAAGAGCTAAGAGCTTTGTTTGATGAGTAGAGAGAGTTGTATTGAAGTGTGTGTCTCATATGCTTACAAGAGGTCTCTATTTATACTAGTTCCAAGGCCTAGGGTATTAATTGCTGAGCTTGGCCTCCAAGGATTTACGAAGGGACTAGAATACACCAAGGGAAGGACCTAGAATCGTTTGGTTACAAAGGGGAAACTTAGTGATGAAGATTTGGCAGAAACAGGTCTTCCAACCATATTTGTCGCATGACCAACCGATCCAGTTGGTCTTCTAGTAGTGCTCCAACCGTATCGGTTGAGGGTGGCAACCGATTGGTTGGTCTGGCTTCACAGGCACCTTTTTGATCATCATCCAACCAATCCGGTTGCGGTTGCAACCGATTCAGTTGTTCTTCCCGAGTGACGGAAAATCGACCTTTACTTTATTCTGACTTGTAGAGCTTGGTTCTTCAATCATCTTGGTCTTCTATGGTACTTGAAATAATGATTTGTGCTTGACATGCTTCACTGAAAAGGGAATCTTCCTTTTGTTGAACATTCTTTCACTTTTTCTTCCGTTTCCCTGCACGTGGTTATAAATACTAGACAAACATCTTTTGATACGAGCACTAAAATCATACAAATATAACCAAATAACATATACAAAAGCACACATAACGCTGCTGAAAACATGTACAATCTGAGCGTTATCAGGTTTCCAGGGTTTTTGCACAACGGTTGAGTTTTGGATAGTGGTTGGTTTTTAGAAAACGGTTGGGACTTGGAGATATTATAGGACACAACTTCTTATCCCTTAGTATCTGTTTCCCTTTAAGAGATAACCGTTTCTTTTGCATCCCTCCTTTTAAACCGTTGGGGTGTATAATCCCTTTGCAAAAAAATTTTGTTTAACGTAACTTTTGCATGCCTTTGAATTGGCTCGTTCCAGGATTCGGAACATGGGCTCTGGTACCAATGTTGGGTACGCTTCACAGGTTTAACATCGAGCCATCTTCGTTGCATGAATTGATTATAGTTAACCATGGTATACGAATGGATTTGAGAGACAAAATAAATATACACGAGTAGATAAACACAAATATGTAAACAGACGATATGATATAAACTTATAACAAATTGTTGTGAAATACAAATGACTCGAACTAGACCCTATTTAACCAAGATGAATCGACACAAGTTAGATGGTGAACCATTGTGTCGTTTCACCCAATAACCATCCATAACTGCCTTGTTATAGGCCTAACAAACTTAACTACCAAACTAAAGGGGCGTTTGGATCAAACATTGACCCAACCCATGTCCATTCCCCTTTTGACCCATTATACTAAAACATAAAGTAAATAGTGTATTTTTAAAATACAAAACATTAAAACGAAGGTTACACACCATCCCACATACTCTCTGAAGCATATAAATTAGAAGACAACACATAAGGTGATGTAGAAACTTTTTTAATCTTTGAGAATCGTTCAGCTATGCGCTTGCCTATATCAAGCCCACTGTGGACCCGACAAGCAGACAGTAAGCACCCGAGAACAACAGGATCTCTTTCAAAAGAATACTTCTCCATATACTCTTCTGCCTCCTTTACGTACTCTCCGGGCTCGGCCTAATAAGACAACTATGCAAGAAACATGTTCAATGTTGGGTGTGATACCGTAAGTTTCTTGCATCGTGTTACAGTGAAATTTACCCTCGTTGACCAAACCACCCGTGTGATTTAAAGCGGATAAAAGTGCAAAAATGTGACTGAATCAGGTTTCACGTGTAATTCCTTCATTTGGTTAAATAATTCAATCGCTTTTCATAATCCGTGATTAACAAATCCTGCCATGAGGGTATTTCATGATAAAAGATTGTGGAATCTCGTTTGGTTAAAAATAGTAACCGCATGTTTAATAGAACCACATTTTGCATACATGTTCACAAGGGCATTAGCAACACCCGTGTCATAGTTCAATCTTTTTCTAATTAAATAACCATGAATTTGCCTCCCTAAAAGAGATGAAACAAGACCCGAACAAGCACTTAAGGCACTCATGTATGTAAAGTCATTAGGAGTTGAATTATGTGTTCTTAACATCTCGTAAAAGACTTTTATACCCTTGGTGTAATCAAGAACGTGGAAACATGTAGCGATGAATGTATTCCATGAAATCATATCTTTCTCCTTAATCGACCAGAAGATTTTCTCGGCTTCTTCAAGTAAAGTAAACTTTGAGTACATTGTAATTAACACATTTTCAACAAATTAAAGCTATCGAATCGAGATTTAGTTTAGCAGCTTGGCAATGCAATTCCATCCCAACCCATAAATCATTCGGAGCACTAATAATCCCACTAAACTAAAACGATTTGAAACAAGAACTTGTCGACATATACGTCTAAACGCCTTATCAACTTATCCATTCTCAACTAACCCTGTAATCATAGCATTATACACAACATCATTCGGCTCAAAACACCTCATAAAAATCGCCAAAGCATCACTAAACCTCCCACATTTGTACTAAAAAATCACAAGATCTTGGAAATAATATAATTTCGCCTCAAGTTGTATCAATGGTTTTTTAATGTTACTATGACGTAGAATGGAAGCGTGTAACACAAAACCTTACCAAAGTTTTAGCAAATCACAAGGATTAAAAAGGCAAAGTCTTGAATTTTTATTGAATAACTGAATAATAAACATAAAACCCAAACCCTATATTTATAGGGAAGCCAAACTTGAGGAGCAAGCAAGAAAAACTCGTCCAAAACCGACTCAAAAACTAAAATAGGAAATAGACCCGACTAATAGTTACGGCGTAATTGATTCACATAACATAAACCAAAATTTAACAAAGAGCTACGGCGTAATCTTGGCTTGGGGTTATGCCGTAGTTAAACCATATAGACTACGTCTTGACTTGTCGAAGCTTCTTGTGACTCTCGATGTGCTCCATGTACTCCTCCGCAAGTTCCTCAATCTTGTCCTCATCATACTACTTTTGTAGTAATAAACTAATCTTCTATATTATCAATAACAAAACGAAATGTTATTATTAGGGGTGTTATAACATGTCAAATGAGATGCATAAATGTTATTTCCTTTAGTGCAAGCTTGTTAGATTGTCGTTGGCATAATATGTTTGTTTTGTTTTTCATATGTAAGACTATGTGTTATCAGCACACGTGAAGGAGCTCCTTCACACGCCAAGATCATGACAGACGAACACCTTCACACGCGTAGCCAATAATTTGTTTTCGGTGAGCCAAAAAGATTTAAAGTACGATATCAAATGCTAAAAAAATCATAATATATAACTATCTAAAAATGTTGCAACAAATTTATTCATTTATAGAAGAATTAATATAGAGTGATGGACAATTGTAACATAATAATAATTCCTACATAATTCTTAAATTGACTAACAAAGTATATCATTTTTTAAGGTGGGCCAAAAGTAAATATAAGATACAATTTTAATGTAGCATATTGGGCTATATGATATGATACCTATGTACAATTATTTAGGCCTCGTGGGTGGGCCATGACCCACCTTTACACCCATATACCTATGCCTCTGACCAAGACCGGACTAGACTGACGAATTGGCTGGTTTGTGTAAGATAGAACCGGACCGGATCAGATCGAAGACCGAATATGAGAAAAATGGTGGATTGATGACCATACCGAAATATGTTCAACTCGGTCTCCGGTCCGATTGGTCTAGTTTCTCGGTTTGGTACAGTCCGTGGTCTATTATGCTCCACCCTACATATAATTAAATGTTAATTTGAAATTTCCAATATAGCAACAATATTCCAATGCACATTTTATTAAACACAATTACAAACACATCACATAATTCAAACTTATATCAACGACGTTGTCATGTCATTGATATGTTAAATTACTATAGAAGGTACACGACACACCATATCCGCATGCATGCCTTAATTATTACCAATTTACCACACACATATATGGTGCTTTCATGAAGGGGCCATTTCCCGACCAAGTATTGGCAACTGTTGGACTTGATCCAAACAATGGAATTTACCCATTGGCTTATGCCTTGGTTGAAGTTGAAAGTAATAGTTTATGGCACTGGTTCTTAATGTGCTTGGGTGATGACGTAGATCTACAACCTAATTCAAATTTCACATTCATCAGTAATAGACAAAAGGTTTGTAATATGCTTCATTTGTTGAATTCTTAAATACAACATATTATGAATTATTATTTGATTAGTGAATTGGTTTATGTAGGGCCTCATTCCAAACATTAAATCTGTGTTCCCAATGCCGAACACATATTTTGCTTGAGACATATATGAAAATATGAAGCAGTCTTGGAGTGGACAAGCCTACAAGGATGCTTTATGGAGTTGTGCATCTGTTACAACTATTGATGACTTTGAAAGGTATATGCAACATTTGAAGAGGTTGAATCCTAAAGCACATGAATAGTTGAACAAGATACCACCCGAACATTGGGCAAGATCTCATTTTTCTTGTAATACATTTTTTTTATTACTTTTATTCATAAAGTAATTACAGTTAATGCCATGTTATTATTTCACTGACAAAGCTAAAATAGTTAGACATGTATAACATTTAATGCTTTCATATTTATGTATTTTAGGTAGAGCCATTACAGATTTATTGCTCAACAACATTTGTGAGGTGTTTAATTGTAAAATAGTTAGAGCTAGGGATAAGCCAGTCATTACACTTTTAGAGTACATTAGAAAATAATGCATGAAGAGAATAGTTATTGTACGTTGTGTAATTGACAAATGTGATGGTCCTCTGACCCCTACTGCAACTAAAATCTTAGAATCTATTAAGAAAGAGGCTCATTTGTTGAAAATAGAATGAATGAGTTAAGTATCACGTATCAGGGGCATGGGGTGATCAGTGTGTTGTAGATGTCCATACTAGGAGATGTTCATGTAGAAAATGAGAATTGATAGGGATACCTTATAAGCATGTTGTTGCAGCTTGTTGGAATATGGCTCTCAATGAAAATGAAGTAGGACTTCCAGAATCTTAGGTAAATCCTTGTTATTGGTTAAGTACATAGAAGGAAGTATACTCTCACTTAGTAGAACCATTTAGAGGAAGCAACTACTGGGAGAAGACAACATATCCAACAATACTCTTGCCACCAAAGCATCATGTCCAAATAGGCAGACCAAGGAAGAAAAGAAAGATGTCCAAATTTGAGGATGAACCACTTGTAAAAAATGGTAAACAGAGAAAGAGAAGGAGAACCATTGGTTGTCAATCATGTGGAAACATTAGACACCATAAGTCAACATGTAAAAGACAAGCTCCAAGATCAGGTGGTTATTTAAGTTTCAATTTTAACTGTTTGTTTACTTTAAGTATCATGAAGAGTTTTCAAGTTTTTTTGTAATGTAGGTGTCAACAATGCAAAAGCTAGTGGTAGTGGAAGCTGGTCAAGTTAGTTAAGTGCAACATGTAGCTGGTCAAGTTGATGTTGGTGTTGGTCAAGCAACTGTTCGTCATGGGCAAGGTGGGTCAAGTGTTGGACCTGTGCAAGGTGAAAATTTAGTTGCTCAAGCTGGTCCTAGTTCAAGTGTTGCAAGTGGAAGTTCACCCTCAAGATGGACAAGGACAAGAGTTATAGCACAAAGAATGAGCCCAAATAAGACTAGAGGAATTTAACCTTCTTCACGGCCAGTCACAGAAGCAACACATGATCATGCTATTGGAAGAGAAATGCTTGATGCTATACCAACACAATTAAGTCAGTCTAATGAAAGTGAATGGGCTTTCCTATAAGAATGTTTTAACTTCAAGACAATTATGTGTTTAAGTATAATGTCTGTAATGCAAGTCCACATAAGTGGAAAATATCCAAGTCCACACATGTGGCAATTTTCTAAGTCCTTGTACATGCAAACTTAAAAGTCCACTTCTATGGCAATTTTCTAACCTTAGGTGTCAAATGTTAATATTTAACTAAGGCATGGTTTATTTATGTGTTTGTGACTTATTTGACTTGTTTTAGGTGTTTTGTGACTTGTTTTATGTTAGATGTTGTTGGTAAATATGTGTGGTGGTCACTTGATGAAGTTGGTCTTATGTTGTTCAGTTACTATTCTTCATCATTGGTAGGCTACTCTATATATCAAATTGGTATGGTTGTTCTATATCGATGGTTGGTTACAGATGGCCAGTACATTGTGTCTAAAAAATGAGGTTTTCATGGTGTTCTATGTTGTTCACATCGTCTGGTGTGGTATCTATCACTGGAATTGACCAAGTTAAATTCATTTAGTATAGTCACATAAGGTGGTTTCCTATAGCATATGGGGTTTTGTTATGGTTCATAATGAGGTAGGCTTTCAAGGTTACCATTATGCATTTGTTGTCTTAAAAGTCCCTTAAACTGATGCAATTTTTGAAGTGGTTGGTGGATTGCTGCAATGAATTGCTGAGTATGAAGAATTTGGTTCTTAGATCTTTTCTTGGATGCATATTCTGTATTGTCTGTATTGATTTTCTTTTTCTTGTATTTGTGTCCTCTCGTTGTTGGTCTTTGTATTTGTAGTTTGGGTATTGTAACACCCCCGAAAATCTTAATGACAGCGGAAGACTAATTCGGGTGTTACTTGAATGGAGATCATAGTCAATAATCATAGAAAACGACTCGAAGAGACGTTTTATTAAAATAGTTATCATTCATCGAAACTCATAGTTTGTTACAAAATATTGTAAATAGATCAAGTGTTTTCCCAAAAGAAAGATCATGAGTTTGAAAGAAATGATAACTTTTATGTTTTACACCACCGGATAAGCCTTGCCATGCCCCGCTCCGCACCTTGGTCATAATCTTCACCGATTACCGAGATAACATGCTTAAAAGGTCAACAAAATGTTGAGTGAAGTCCATAGGTTTAAAATAAGTTGAACACAAGTATAAGATCATGATCATTGTAAACTAACAATATCATAAGAAAAATATCACAGATTATTATGCGCTAAGCTCATGAAACCAATACTCAACCGCATACACCGAATTACCAAGGTACGTAAGTATGCCCCAAAGGAGGTAATAGCCAATTACCTAAAGATATTCGATATGGTGCGCCCGGTTATTTCTCTATAACCGAAACGGGTTCGTTAATCCCATAGTACTATTTACGATATCTACGTTCACCGCAGATGACTAATGGTTCATGATCGGGGACTTGTGGCTAACAACTTAGGCAATACCAATAATCAAGAAGATCAAGCATTTATGAAAACCTTGTGTTCTAGTTTAGAGCATGTATCTCCTCGCGGGGTTTGCAAAATAAAGTAAAAGCGAGGCTATGAACTCACCTTGATGATAATGCACACGCACAAAAATAGATCAAGCACAATGTAGCGGAGGTTCCAACTCGAAACCTAAAATGATGAGATGG
>CM040238.1:228521589-228586247 GCA_022545495.1 Chrysanthemum lavandulifolium | reverse complement strand
TGTGTGTTCGTTCGGCACGATTCTTTGTTTTCTTGATGAACATCTTTACATTCTTGTTTGATTGGGAGAGATTTTAGTTAAGGGATTTGCAAGATGTAAGTTAATTGGGATGCTTTTGGTGGGATGCTTTTTGGTGTGAGTTGAAGATGTTAACTATCTATTCCCCAATGCACAATCTTGAAGAAGGTCGAGTCTACGATGCATTCTACATTTTACGCTACATGTTAGAAGACTAAGGCGAGTTGCATTTAACGATCTAAAGACTTCTTCTTAATCAGGCATTTATCAAGCAGTTGTCGGTTTAGGGAGAGCACTAATTGGGAGAAAGTTATAAGTCAAATTCAATTCCAATTAGACTTGCTCATATTCTTTAGCAATGTTGCTCGAGGCGTTGATATTGACTATTGTTGGACATTTGACTCAAGTTGATTACTTGAGTTAATCATTTATCACTTATTTGAGATTGAAGTTGACTTTCACAAAGGCGTGTTCTTATTCGATAACTTGCTCGGGCTTAAGAATTTGAGTTGAAGACTTGGTTTATCTAGTTACCGGGATCGAGGTGGATGGTTGAAGACACGGTTAACTATCACTATTAGGAGTTACTTTGCTTTACTCGATGTCACACGCATATGGCGGTGTGGATAATCGCAAGAGGTGTTAATGTCTCATACTTTGTTTGGGTAGTGAGTACTTAGAGATTTGCTTGAAGCATAAATTCTCGACACCGTTCTTTCATCATTAGGTGCAAGCTTAAGATACAAATATGGGAAGTTGACTTGATTTCAAGTATGGTATAGCGGGTTTTTTCTTGATGGTCACTTCAAATTGTCTGAAGGTTGATATAAATAGTCGAGAGAGTCTTGACATGTTGATTCTCACAAGACTTCAAGCAATATTCTCAACAAATTTCAAGTATTTGGGCTTACAAAGAGTTCTTGATTCGAAGTGTCTAAAACCGGCAAAGGCGTAAGGAGACTCACATAAACACAAAGCGAGTAAACTTGATGAACTTAACTCTTCTAAGTGGCGAAGACATCCGGGAAGACAAATGTTAGTCCATGAGAGAAACTCAAGGTTTGACTCATGGCGAGTAAACTTGATGAGCCTAATACTTCTAAGTGATTGAAGATATCCGGAAAACAATTGTCATGACCGAGAGAAACTCAAGGTTTTACTCATCAAGGCTTTTTGTGTTATTATTCCAACTACGTGGGGAAGTGATGTTAGAAAGTTTACGAAGATAACAGAGGTA
Source organism: Chrysanthemum lavandulifolium (assembly GCA_022545495.1). Classification (NCBI taxonomy): domain Eukaryota; kingdom Viridiplantae; phylum Streptophyta; class Magnoliopsida; order Asterales; family Asteraceae; genus Chrysanthemum; species Chrysanthemum lavandulifolium. The sequence goes on along the minus strand of CM040238.1, from coordinate 228,584,992 downwards.
CACTAGTATGTGGTGATTTCGATGGTGTCTCAAGGATCGGGGAGAGGCTGTACATTGGGGATGCTCATTTGTTTCACTTGAGTGTGTCGATGATTCGAGAGATATAATCACTTATTCGGTGTTGACATCCATGATTGTCACCGCGAGAGATAATCGATGACTTAGTACGCTTCTTCAATGTTATCGATTATTCATTCCTTGTGCATTGGTATACTTGGATACTTGAGCTTCATACACATTCATCGAGGACGAAAGATGTGAACATAGGGAGGTGTTCTACATTACCCTCTTGATGTGTATTCGGGAGAGTTCTTGGATATTGGTTTACTTGGGTTCTTGAGCTTCATACACGTTCATCGGGGAAGAAAAATGTGAACATGGGAAGGTGTTCTTCATTCCCTCATGGAGTGTATTTGGGAGAGTTCTAGAGCATTATACAAAAAGTGGATTGCAACAATTCAACTACTTGGGGAATTGCTCTCTTGACACCTTTGGAATGAATCGCTTGGACTTGGTGGTTATGAAATTTGAGAAGATTATTTATGTGTGGGATGATATGTTCTTTGTTCTTATGGATGATATAACCCGACGGAGATTCTCGATTATCGGTCTTAAAAGGAGCGGCGGGATTTATGATAATGGTGTGCTTCTCATGCACTGGCTAAGGAAAGCTTGATATAGAGCTTGAATCTGCTCATCAAAGGATTTTCGGTTTGGGGGAAGCGCGAGTCTCACTTTCAGATGGTTCAATTTCTTTCTTCAATGCAAGAGCCACGGAAGCTTTGGTGGTGAATGTTTAAGGGATGATGACTTCTATCTTCTTCAACGAATTGCTCGATATCCTTATCTCGGTACTCGTATCATCATCTTCTTAACTATATCATCTATTCTATCCTTGTATATATTTATCGAAAACCAAATACAAAATAGAAAACCACAAAAGAAAATAGAAAAATATAAAACCTTCAAAACCATAAAAAATCGAAAATTTCAAAAATACCAAAAATATGTTTTCTCAAGACATGTCTTCGGTATCGATAACATCTACGGTCTTAGAAATGTCATTCAATAATGGCACGGGACCATAGATGAAGTTCGGCGAGGAGGTGTAAATATTCTTTTCAATACATGTCAAAAAAATGGCTTACTGATTATTTGGATTGTAACAGCGCTTCAAACAATGGCTTGCGATTACTACGACGTAACCCGTGCTTAAAACTATGGCTTGTTATTATTTCGAGATAGCAACCCGTTTTTAAAGAAGGAAAGTGCTACGCTTAAACTATTTTCAAAATATTTCGTGCACTTATCCTAAAAACAAAACAAGGAAAGTATGTCGAAGGACTGCTGTTCCTACACAAATGTTTTTCCGTCTAAAATTCTTCAGAAAAATATTTGGTGTTTTAACTTAATGGTGGTAAATGAGTTGCTATTAAATCAATCTATCAGAGTTTTCATATTAATTTGCAAACTCAATCAATGACTTCTGCGCTTTTAAAACTTTTCAGAAAAATGAGTCATTGATTGAGGGGGAGAATGTTTTCAAATCTATATCATCTAACGGGCTTTCTTAATTATCCTAAATGCTTAAACTGAAAAATGATGTTAACCTACGTTGAAGGACTAGGTGCCTAGGATAATATTGTTAGGTTTAGATGATTAGAGTTTGATAAACACATTATTCCCATACCTTTTATGATATGATTGATATGTTGGATTGACTTTTATTAGTCGATTCTTTGTTTGGGTGATGTCGACCACCATATATTTGTATGTTTGTTCACTAACATATGCGGTATATTGGTATATAAGAATGTTCGATCCGGATCCACAAATGAACATGATTGGATGCCGCAAGGAAAGGGTAACTATATCTTGGGTTGACAAATGAAGAAAGCGACTTAGCTGGACTTCAATGGAGTTGGCATGAAATGCAACGTAAGAGGTCTTCTTGCATCGGCGGATGGTTTTCTTGACAAGTGAAAAGCGGGCTTAATTGGACCTCGGTTGGCATTCAATATGCAGCGTAAGAAGAAGTCGCATCTGCATCTGCAGACGGTTTTCTTCCAAACCCTACACAACAACAACAAAAGCGGCTCAACCACCTAACGAATCTTTGTGCAGGATACCATTTTTAAACAATTTTGAATAATATGAATTAAATTGTTTTGAAAATGGAAAATATTATTTTGAAAATATATTGGACTAAGTTTTAAAAATCACCGGACTTCTTGTTATCAAAACCTAAGTCACTCAATTATTGACTTCATCATGGATTGAGGGAGAGTGATTTTATATAAAATATTTTCAAATGATATTTCTTCACAAAAAGTCCGTTTGTACAAAATAAGTGGTGATCTAAAGATTTAATGTTATGTCATGGTATGGTTTTCTTTAAAACTCAAAGATCATCAAATGAAACTTTTACATTCTTGTTTGATTGTGAAATTGTTTTATTTTACTTAAAGATCTCTTAAAACTATCATACGACACTAACAATCTTTAATGTCTAAATCGGTCATATCATCATCTTTCAAAATTGAATCTTGCCACGTCTTTCCCAATTTTTATAAATGATCTAAATCGGTTGGGATCACAAATCTCAAATGGTTTGATATTTCGATCGGGGTAGAGATCGTGTTTTAAATCTCAAATCTGTTTTAAATGGAATTGGTTTTAGTCCTTTAAAGGCACTCCGCCTCCATGTGCAAACGATTTCAATATACATAATGCACATGTTGAGGAGGAGGATTTATCCAAAACCGGATGAGTATTTAAACAAGGCCACATTTTCTCCCTGTTTCCTAAACCTAATTAAATCACTTGGGATCCAAAATCTCAAAGTTTGATATTTTGATCGGGGAGAATTTGTGATTTAATAATGAAATTTGATAAAGTTGATCGTTTTGATTCGGTTATGCTGTTGCTCTCTCATATGTGCTAAGCGCTTTGAATCTCGAAGCATATATTGAGGGAGCAAAACCATCAGTACAAAAGTTTTTTAAAGAGATTATAAAGTACCTTGATTGTGTTTTCAAATGGTTTTCTTAATGGATTTTGTGATTGTGGATGTGCTTCAAAAGAACTCTTGCCTCTATGTGATAAAAATGATTTTACAAATCCTATGCACATATTGAGGGGGAGAATTTTTACCAAAGAAATTCAAATGGCTTTTTCTAAGGAAATTGTGATCAAGAAATTATTTCAAAGAAATTATTTCAAAGAACTCTTGCCTCCATGTGCCAAACAATCTTAAATCATATGCACATGTTGAGGGGGAGCATTTTCTAAATGATCAAAACTATTAAGGTACAAAATGCTTTGATCTCGTATCACAAGTACCTTGATTGGTTTTCAAATGATTTTCAATTGGTTTCAGAAGGAATGAACAATACCAAAAGACCGACCAAATTTACTTTATGCATGGTGTTATAAGGATGGTTAGGTTAGGTATTTGTTCCCGCGATCCGCCGAACAGGAGGGATCTACCGAGGACAATTCACTAGATAGTGTAGAGTCCTTGGGTATGATGAAAAAGGAGAAAAATGAGAATATGGGAAGAGTGCGGATGAGGCGAGCTAATCTGGAATAAACCCAACAAGGTTCTAGTTATGAAGTCTCGGTAAGCGAAGGGTTGAAGAATGAAAAGAAGCGAATGTGAAAAGGGTGAAAAGAAATAGCCCTCCATTAATTCAACCTTAGAGGCGAAACCGGGTTCAATACATATGCTCTTGGTTGTTACTAAGGTAACACTTGTATTGAAGACAAGGCGTCATGGACCCGGTGTGATGCACTAAACTTCCCAAGCCACTCAAGTTCCTCTTAAAGGGCTTGTTTCATTCTCACGGGAACCGACATTATCTATCGACTTTCTCTTAGAGATTGTTGATATTGAAGAAGGAGACCCTCTCCCTAGTCTCGACATAGGAACCAAAAATGCACTATTGAGTCTAGAGCCAAGAGATCATCCACAATATCTCGTTAGGACACAAAATTAATGAAGACTTCTTTGTTTCACACAATGTGGAAAGTAAGTATATATTAAGAGTCCTCGCATTATCCTTGTGGTATTGCGGAACATCCGAGTGATATGAAAATATTCACGATGAAGATGGAAATCCTTCTAGAGCCAACATCAAAAAGCTCTTGGTGGGTGACATGTGAGATCTTCTCGTAAGATCAAACTTGTGACAAGCGGATAGAAACAATGGGGCGATTCGGTCTTGAATCAACCTTGGTCCGAGAATGGAATTGGCGAATACTTTTGGAAAAACCGTTCGATGTGCAAATATTCTTTTCTCTAGCACGTCGAATGTGTACTTATGTTTTCAAATTCAAAAGTATCTACGATTGAAAAATACTTTTTGAAAAACCGTTCGATGTGCGAATCTCTTCTTTTCGCTAGCATGTCAAATGTGTACTCATTCTCTAATACAAAAGTATTTTGTTTGAAAATTGATCTTTCTCATAAAACCTTCGTCGTATTGCAAAACTCTTTCTTCAAGATGCGCGATTGTTTTCAAATCATTTTCATCAATCGGTGAATCTCAATTCATTTGGTTCACTCACTCCGTGTTGTCTTCTTTGAGGCGTTCGGTTTGAGAACGACTAGAACATTGCGAAACCCTGTCAAGGAGATTCTTAGGAATCCTACGATCACAGGCGATGCGTGTCTCGATCAGCGGGGAACCGTGGGCGTGTACCTTAATTCAGCGAAAGTGGTCAAAGACACTTTCGTGTGTTTTATTGCTAGCGTCATATGCGGTACACCCCGAGCGATTGCGGTGATCGAATTGAGGAGTCAATCAAAGCCGCATGTTCACGACAACCACTTAATTGAAGAAATCATGGTGGTGCATATCTACATAACACGGTTACGATATTTTTTACTATATACCTTTCTGACTGCGCAAATATCATGAACCGATAAGGCTTCCGCTACTACGATGGAAAGATGTCATGATTCAAAAGTGTGAGCATGTCGGTCCAAAGTCACAACTTCACATGATGGCAACACAATAAAGGGTGATCGAGATTTACTATGGTGATGATCTCAAAAGCTCGAAGATCATCAAGATGTGGATCGATTCAAAGACCTCCACCGAAAGTACAGATCAATGCGAATTTGAAGTTGCACTACAAAAGCACAAAGATTGCGGAAATGAAGAATTCAAGTCTCGAGCTCAAGGACAATGTCAAGAATAGAATGCTAGGATTGAAATGTAAAACATGGGGTGACCTCCTTAGGGAGATTGTTAGGAATTGGAAAATTTCTTAGTGAAGAGTCGGTCACCCCAAATGTTATCTAGCATAAGTTAGCTCGTAGATTTGTCGTTAGTCACGTTATTTATTGTTTTATTAGTTAGTCGATGGCGTAAAATAGTTTAGTGCAACACCGTGGAGGAAGGACGGGTCTTTACCCCTGTATCCACGATCCACGAGGCCGTTGGGAGGTCGTTTCTCATGTAACTATAAATACCCTTCCATCCATGGAAGGGTGGTGCTCTCATAATCTAATATTCAACATTTGTGTAAACCTCTAGCAAGAACACCCTCTGTCTCTCTACTTTCTCTCTCTAAAATGGAAAACATGTATTTTGATCTCCCAAGACCACCCGAATCATCAAACACATAAATATTGGATCCTAACATTCATTTTAGGCGTTGTCAAATTCCCCCATACTTAAGTTCTACTCGCCCTCGAGTAGGTCTAACATTTGCAAAACTCAAATTCAATGGTCTTGATACCGTGGTTCCGAAAAATTTAACAATAATCCCAAAAGAGATAATCATTAATTTGCTTTTTATATGTGAAAAACTTTTAAAATGAACCAAACACTTAGATAACATAACTAGAACACCTCACGAATGATTTTAAGAATTCACTCAACACTCATATATTGGTGGGTATATGTAAATTACTCAATTCCTAGTCATGATCAATGCTTTTCACCATAAGCTTGTACAAAGTATCAAAACAAAGAAAATAAATTCATCAAAGAGGGCTTTTATTCGGGTTATATCCTTAAGGTTTCGGGTTTATAAAAGGTATGGATAAGGCATGGGATGGTTTATGAAATTGGTGTTAAAAGAAAAATAAAGTCAAGTCTAAACCTCTATGTTGTTAGCCAAACCACAATCCCGAAAATGATTATATCTTCTTCCTCATCACATATCGATCTCTAAATATATGTATAACTCAATTTAGCTCATTGGCTAATCAATATTCTTCATATAGCTCATTGGCTATAACCACATTTTTTTTTCAAGTTCCCCCACACTTAATGTAAGCATACACCACAAAAAATACAAATGAGAAAGACGTCTCCTTCATCTTTGTTGGAGAACGGTACACACTATAGACAAAGTGTAGCTTCTTCATAATCATCAAAAACAATCCAACACTCCAAACAACTAGCAACAAACCGATAGACATGACATGGGTTGGCTAAGGTTTAAGGTGTAAAATCTTTTTGTATTTTTTTGGATTTAAATAAGAAAGAAAAGATTGGCTCGAAGGGTGTAACTAAGGGTATCTAGTGCTAAAGATGAGCACTAAAAAATGGTCCATATATGGTGGTTAACTAACCAATGTGGCTAGCTAATATATCATTAGATGTAAAATGGAAGGCCATTTGGGTTAAATCCTACGATGCCTCTTATCACTTGAACATATTTTTATCACTCAAGAGTGATTTTAACCGTAATGCATAACTAGTACAAGTTCTAGAATCGACATAATCACCAAAGACACTCATAACAAATATAAAACAAAGATGTGTTTTATACAAAAGAAACCTCACAATTAAGTGGAAAAAGGCTATAATGCGTGCTAGAAAATGCTATCGAATCCAAAATGAATTACTTAGTAATTTGGTTCAAATCAAAATATTTTCAAAACCTCATTTTACCATTGAAATACCCAAGTTGTTTTAATATATCCCAAAATGTGTGAAAACAACTAGACAATCAAGGCGATTTCACGCTAATTACTTGCATCCAAAGTTTATCTAAAAATAAGACTAAAAGCTAAAATTTAAAAATCGTATCATTTTCCTATTTTCTTCCCTCCCTTACTTAAGTTTTGCATTGTCCTCAATGTAATAAAATAAACTTCAAAGTAAAGAAAATGGGAAAAGAAATAGTCAAAAGATACCACGAGATAGAATATGCAATACGCATAGTGGGTCATAAGCAACATGTGAGTTATCCAAATCAAATATTTGACCATCAATAAGCTTCGAAAAATCCATCACGCAAACAAAGCGCAATACACAATACACAAAACAAAACAAAACAATCCAAATGCTACTAAAAATATGAAAAATAAACAAAGTATGATAATCATCCTAGAGAAATAGTTAAGAGATAGAGCTAATATTGTTTAACACATGATAACCATTGTTTTTGAAACCATAAATCAAGAACGATCCACGATCATACGTCGTCCTCACTCATCTCATCACCTTCTTGATTCGTGTAAAACAAACACTATTATCAACGTATATCAAAATATCCGTAAAACTCGACAAATCAACCTTTTAGGAAAAAGGTTAACGTATCAAATCCTACGGTTGTGATAAAAGTGATACCGGGAAAGTGGTTTCCCCGGGTCGTGTCCCAACGAGGTGTGAAATTGACGGGAACGTTGAGTTTCATGATTTGAACTTGAATGGGTTTTGTAAATGATTTGTTTGGTTTGTTGATTTATGATCCGACGTAATTAACGAAACGCGATTTAAAATACAAATACGTCTAATCTAAGCCCTAAAAATGATCTAAACTTACTTTTAAACTAAAAATGATATTTGAAAACTATTTAAGAATTAAAACTAATTTTTATGATTTTTCTTGATTTATTTTTAATTAAAAACTAATTTTAAACTTTTAAAACTAATCTAAAATACTAAAATTATGAAAATTTATGGGAAAATTATGAAACTATTTTTCAAAATCTAAAATAACAAAAGAGAATTTTCAAAAGCTGGATTTGTATTTTTACGATTATTTTCTATTTTCTATGAATTAAAAACTATTAAAAACTAATTAAATTGCTAAAATTACAAATTAAACTAGGAAAAATCTGGAAAAATTATTTTTTGCTTTTATATTTATCTTAACCTATGAAAATTGAAAACTTATTTTTTGAAGCTTTTACGAATTAATTGTATTAAAAGCTAACTAAAAATGCCTAAATACTGTTTTAAATGGGGAAAAATATCAAACAGTGATGAAAAATTATAAAAAATTCAGGAAAACTCTAAAATATTATTCTAAATCTATGAAAAATATGAAAACCTATGCTAATGTGCAAGGATCTGGTTCTATAGTAAAATGTGCTTATGAATAAGCACTTACAATAAGCAAATGGCTACAATACTAAACAAGAAGCTAACAGAAGCTATAATGAGCTAAAATAAACTAAAAACAACTAGAGTCAACTACTCCTAACCACAAATTAACAGGCTATAAAGATTTGGTGAGAAATGAACTATAGAGCCTAACAGTCTAACGTGCTACTTTGTGGCTTATTCACAGGCTTAATAATAAGCTCAAAGGGAAAACCAGAACTTGAACCCTTAACTAGACCTAGCAAAGAACCTATGGACCAAATCTGACCCTGAGATGAGCTCAAATGTGCTTTTGACAAGCTCTGCAAGTTGCTTAGAAAAATGCTTTGGTGACTATGCCCTGTCACAGGGCATATGGGGGCTTTTTGAACAGCTTATATAGAGCTTAAGGAAAATCTCAAAAATTCTCCAAAAATCCTTTATCAAAACTAGACCAACTGAGGTAGGAAATCCCAAAATTTCACTGACTTTGACTCAAGAACGAATCAAATAAAAATCCACAAAGTTTTGTGCAAACCTATTTTTTTGGCTGTTGACTTTTTATAACAGAAATGAAAGGTTGACTTTTATGAGTTTTGATTCTGGTTTATCAACTGAAAATGATGTTTTATGCTAAAGTAGGACTAATGGAAGTTAGCTTAACAACTCCTAAACCTATATGCAGTCTTTAAGCTACTGATTCCAAGCAAAAATAAGCATAAAAGCTGTAATTATACAATTTTGACTTTAACTGCTCTAATGTGCAAATAGATGAACCTAAAGACTCTAACAGACCTACTAGGAACTACTGCAATGCAACTTGACCACTTCACTAACCTCTGGCTCAGGTTACTCATTGCATCTAAACACCCCGTCCAAGGCTAGAAACTAAACTAGCAACTTCTTTCCTCAACCTTGATCTATTCTAACCACTCAATTTGATTATATCTACTAACTAAAGCATTTAACCCTTCAAACTAACATATGATTACAAGCATTGTGATGCGTGCCAAACAGTCAAGCTAAATCACTCAAGCCGGCCACTTGTGAATGGCCGACCGTAATAAACTTAAAGCGCTTAGCACGAATGCAATGAAGATCACGGGAGTATAGTGTTTCCCGGGTCGTTATGTCCCAATGAGCTATGCAATGGATTATCAAGCGTAAAGTGATCGAGAAATTTGAGCGAAAAAGGTTTGTTATGATTATAACTACGGAAAAAGCAAACAAATTACAATGGCTTAAATGCAAATTGAAGGAAATTAAAAAGATAAAAAATATTAAATAAACGCTATCACTATTTGCAAAATGATATTTTTGTTTTTATGTTTTTACAAAACTGAAATAAAAACTACGCGACGTACGAATAAAAATGTGAAACTAAATCAATATAAATCCTAAAAATATGAAAAATACATTTTTACAATCCTAATGATAAAAGAAAATATTTAGAAAAAGAGAATTATTTTTATAACTAATTATCTAATTATTATTAATTAAAAACTATTTTTAACTATTTAATAATAACCTAAAATACAAGAAATTAGGAAATAAAGCTAGAAAAATAAAATTAAGACTTAGAAAAATTTAAAATATCAAAAGAGAATTTTCAAAACTATTTTTATATTTTTCTGATTATTTTTGTATTTTCTAGGAATTAAAAACTATTAAAAACTAATTAAATTATTTAAAAAGACAAATTTAACTAAGAAAAATCTAGAAAAATATTTTTTTTGTCTTTTTATATTTATCTTAACTTAAGAAAAATGAAAAATTATTTTTTTTAAACTTTTCTTAATTTTTTATATTAAATGCTAATTAAAAATGCTTAAAAACAAATTTAAATTAAGAAAAATAGCAAACAAGCTTGGAAAAATCTGAAAATTTCAGGAAAAGTCTAAAATAATATTAGGAAGCTAGGAAAAATAGAAAAACAAGGTGCTATGTGGTGGAAAATGAAACTGATGCACAAGTGCTTATTGAAATAAGCACTTGAATAAGCTAAGAGGCATCAAAGAGCACCAAACAGAAACAGCAGCTACAATAACCTAAAACTACCTAAATGCAACAAGAATAAACAAGCTATAACTACAGGATTGCAATCTACAAAGATTTGGTGAATTGAGCTTATAGTTGAAAACAGTTTTAGGTAGGCAACATTGAGCATAAGCACAAGCTACTCCATAAGCTAAAAATGAAAACCAATACTTGGGATCTAAACTAGACCTGGGTGAGTACTAATGAACCAAAACTCAGACCTAGACAAGCTCAACTGAGCTCTGCACAAGCTCTGCAAAACTTGCAAAATCCCTGTGCAGACTTAATGCCCTGCACAGGGGATTTGACCCCATTTTGACAAGCTAGTTAAGAGCTTAAGAAAAATTTACAAAAATATGAAAAAATCACAACAATAAACTAGACCAAGTGAACTTTTTAAAGCCACAAGCTTCACTTAAAATGACCCAAGAATGAGCCCATGAAAAATCATCTTAGATTGGTGGCGAGATTTTGCAATTTTGACTTTTAAGGTAAACATGAAATGTTGACTATTTTGAAGTTTGATCGGATTTAAGGACTGAGAATGATGTAATATATGAAATAAAGCTACTACAACCTAACTCTATGGATTTTAAACACAAAATGAGCTTTTGACTATGCAAAACTCACGAGATAATTAATGGAGACAGATGGAAAGTGAATTTGACTTTTGTTGTTCTAGAGTGCAAAACAAAGACTGGAATGAGCACAAGAAAGATACTTAAGCATAAAACAGAAAACTTTAACAACTGAGCAAGCCTCAATTGCATATTATGCAGCCTATCCAAACACCACTATAAAACAATGATATGCAATCAAATCTATCCAAACTGCTAAACTGACATAGGCCATTGATCAAACTAGGCTTATATGACCTAAATACATCTAAATTAACAGGTTAAAACTAGTGGTGACCAAAGAAACAGATGCAAGCATACTATGCAAATTAGACTTGAAAATGAAAAGTGAAATATTCACTTACGAGATGACGGTGATTTGCATACTAAAACCAAACCCAATACTACACTAAATACAACTAATCCAACCCAAATCAAGGATCGCGAACAACAATATCCAATTCCATTGCAATTTGAGCTCTCTGTTGACTTTCATTGACCATGGAACATTTTGCTTAAAAGTGATTCATAAACTTAACCATAACTATAACAAGCTTGAATATGCTTATTTGATTATAACAGGAGCTTATTAGAAGCTTGAACATAAAGTTTTGAAACTGAAAATGAGACAGTGAACAAATAACTTGGAGCTAGAATAAAAACTTGGATTTAAAATCAAAAGCACATTACAATGATGTGTTAACTTGAGTGTGATACATAAAAGCTTAAATTACAACATTTGGACTTAACTAAAACATTGATTTAAAAAAAACGACATTAAGAAAAACTTAAAAACTAACTACTACTTTTTCTTCTCTCTATCTCCTCTTTTTTATACACCCAAGTTGTTTCTCTATCCTCTCTGAGCAGTTCCCACCTCCTCTTTAAGCCATTGGATGAGTTTGATTGATCTTGGCCATTCATTTCATTTTGGCGGGAAAAAATGTTTTAACAGATGAGTGAGATTGAGTGTGATGAGGGGGATGCAATCAATGTATCTTGGATTGTTATGCTTGGAGTGATAAGGTGGGTGGGATATGAGCTGGGATTGTGTGTTGCAGGGAAAGTTGCAGGCTATATGTTGAGGGAGAAGAGAAAAAGGCGCGTAGGGGGTTATTTGACCAGTGTTTGACTGGATGTTAGTAATAAGGCAGGGTCAATAGCAAAGGGGTCCAAATGGTTTGTTGGCTGGGGTCCAAAATAGTGTGACAAGGGGCCAAGGTTTGCAAAGGTTTAAAACACAAGGACTAGAGTTGCCAATTCTGAAAATTGAGGGACTGGTTCTGCCATTTTCATCAAAGTTGATCCAAGGGTTAAAAGTGACAAGTTTCAATAATGCAAGGACCAAACTTGACATTTTCCAATTTTCCAGGACCATTTTGCCAATTTTCAAACTTGGAGGACCAAACTTGTAATTTTCTCAAACTTTTATATTTTTCACCAAAGGACTAAATTTGACAAGTTATGATTTAAAAGGACCTTTGGTGATTTTACTTTTGAAATTATGTGCTCGGGGACTATTTTTGACAATTTTAGAAACTTGGGGGTGAAGCGCCAATTATGCAAACTTTGCTCATTTTCATCGATTTTGAACATTTGCATCGAAACATATAAATGCAATTTTGGAATATTTTCGATATTTTGATGCATTTCGAGCATTTTTAGGCGTTTTGCAGTTCAGATTGACCCAAAAATGATGAGTATGTACACACTCATCACATTGAAACAGTGCAGGTCATGAATTAAGATAGATACAAAAATGGACTCAAGCACTTACAAGATTCTGCCAAGGCTGCAAGCTAATGGAATCAATGGAACAGTACAATACCCACTTTCCAACCCAGTTTTACTAACTAAACCCATTTCTAACTCTGCATCATCAATCCAGTCCCATAGTTGACTTTTGTTGACTAATTTGAAATTTAGTGAATTTTTTTGGATTTAAGTGAAACAGGCTTACAATTAGCTATGTTAAGCTAAAGTAAGAGTGTATAAGCTGAAATCAATCTTATAGAAGCTTATGAAACCATATCGCACTTATTTTTTGTTTTCAATGATTTTTCTTATTTTTTTTTCCTTTTGAAATTAAGAACAACAAACAATGACCCTAATGTAATAATCTCTTGAGGAAACTATTTATGAACTGAAAAGAGTCTCAATAAGCTTATACGAGCTTATTCAGATTTATGTAAGGTTCAACTGGAATTAGAAAGCAAACTAAAATAATGAAATTAAAGAGTGAAAATAAGATTTTGAATACACTATATCAGAATTACAAAATGAAAATTACACTTATCTAGAATTTGAATTCAGCATTATAACAGTACAAAGAAAAAAAAAGAAAAAGGGTCGACCGATCTAAAAACTAACTCTTCTCCAAAACCCTCTACGAGTTATTTATGCTACTCCTCGGCTCTCTCTCTCTATTTGCTTCGGTGAGATAAAATGCCAAAAAAGCAGCGTACTGCCATTTTGCAGTCCTCTCGACTCGTTGCCACTTTTCTTCTTTTTTATTTTTTCTTTCTTTCTTACTTCGCTGGAATAGATGAGTGGTATATCTGTATTTCTGGTGAGAGAGAAGAGGTGGGGGGTTGCAAGGAATTGTCAGGGGAGGTGTGGAGTTTTTTATTGTTTGTTGCAGGTTTTGGTTTGGGCGGGAAAATGGGGAAGAAGGGTAGCGGGTGGTTAACGTTTGACCGGGTCAAAAGGTGGGTAATGGGTATTGGACCGGGTTTGGATTAGGGTAAAAGGGTTAGCAGGCTTAGGCTTTGGGTAGTAATTAGGACTGGTTGGGCTTAGGTTGCAACTTGGACTTGGGATTTATTTTTAAACCAAATGAGATTACAAGGACCAAAAATGTAAAATCTGGAAATTCAGGGACCATACATGTAACCTCTGCAAATGTAATCCAAGGGTAGGTTTTGACAATCTCTGAAAATTCCAAGGGCCATTCTTGACATTATCCAATAATCAAAGGATCATTTTTGCCAATTGTAAAACTCAAGGGACCGAAACTGTAATTTTCAAAAATCATTATAGGGACCAAAATGACAAACTAAATTACCAAAGGACTAAAAATGTTAATTTTCCAATTAAAAATGTCCAGGGTAAATTCATCAATCTTTGAAATTTCGAGGACTAAAGTTGCCATTTTTGAAAGTTGGGGGCTGAAGCGCCAATTATGTAAACTTTGTTCGTTTTCATTTGTTTTCAATATTTTTGCATCGAAACATATAAAACACAATTTTGAGATATTTTCAGTATTTTGATGCATTTCTGAGTGTTTTTAGATGTTTTGCAGTTCAGATTTGACTAAAAATGATGAGTTTTTACACACTCATCACTTCTTCATCATCATCATCCTCGTCATCATCATCACTCTCGGACACATAGTGCTCATCCACAAACTCCGAATGAACTATCCTCTTCTTCTTCATTCCTCCAACTCCTGATGAAGATCCTCCAACATCATAGCTTGATCCACCAACCTCGGGTAATCTACCATATGCGGGTACTGGGTCAGGAAATGGTGCATAACCAGGATAGGGGTACGGATATGGTCAAGGATAAGAAGTGTTGGGGAAAGGATATGGTGGAATATTGGGTGGATTGTAGGGTGGCAACTCGTAGTTGGCTTTTTGAGCCATGTGTTGAAAAATAGGCTTTGAATAATCATTGATGTAATTGTTTCTCAACATCATCGACTCTCTCCAAACTTCCCTACACTCAATTTCATTCAAATGTTGGTTCCACTCTCCCCAACCTTAGTCAAAACTACTCGACGTACCCATTTGCACGTTCCCCATCGATATATTGCCCATTGGCACATTTCCTCGCTGCTGTGGTGGTTGTTGTTGTTGTGGTTGTTGCGGTTCAATCCATGCTCTAATGTTTTCAATTTCTTATTCAAAGCATTTCGAAACCACTTGCACTCCAAATCTCACTAAACTTTGGCTCTCACACTTAGCCAACTCACTACTATTGTAATACCCAAGATTTCTTGCCAACCTCGTCACAAAATGGCCTCACAAATGTTGATATTACCTTTGATTCCGGGGCTCTCGAGACAAATACTCGACTATTAGCCAAGCCGCATTTCCATCCTTAGATTCCTCCAATAACATCATAACCCACAAGTCCGGCCCGACATTTGTCCACCTTCCAAATCTATAAACAAATTTCGATTACTAGCAACTTGTGTAGTATTCTCATCAATGGATTCCTAATGGTTGCGACATTCCTCCTAGTACAAGAAGGATCTTCCACTCGATTCCAATAAGCGGGCACACTAGGGTATTCTTTTTCAAACCTCCGAAGCCTCGAAAAGTGAGCTTCAAATAATCGATTCTTAACCTCATACGGTTCATACAAGCCAAGAGCAATAGCGAAATCTGGCAAAGTGTAGGCGTGATCCCGCCCACAAAGCCAAACCATACACAAACTTCTTCCATCAAGTTCTGAACATTGATCTTCCTCTCAAACAACATAGTCGAAAAGAACTCCATACACCACTCACGATAAACCTCTTCATTTATGCTAAATGCTCTTTCCCATGACAAATCATCAAACAAATCCCCATCAGCCGGATACACATAAGATGTCCGCATCAATTTTCGCAACTCCTCTTCACACTCATATTTGGCAAACAAATCCCAATCAATCACCCTCGGAACCAAACATGTCCTATTTTGCAATTTTGATAATCGATCCCGGAAAGCATGTTTCTCCTCGTTGGTGAGATCTTTGAACTTCAGGTTAGCATTTGCTTCCTTCTTCACACTATACGTGACTTTCTTCCTTTCGTTCCTTTGGCAAAACTTGGTAACAATCGGGTTAATTGGAACATGTGCCGAGCTTGAACTACCTACAACAATTCTCTGTAGAAATCATAAAGATAAGTCAATATAAGAGTGTTAGAACGAACGGGAAGGTCTATAGAAGCCTTTAAGGTCCTCTTCGAAAATTCAAAAAATTCCAAAACAGAACGTGGAACCGGATTAGGTTGCAGGGCAACCGACTCGGTTCCTCTGTTGACCTACTCCAACCGTTCGGTTGCGCTTCGCAACCGGATCGGTTCCTCAACCTGCATAAGGATTTGCCTTCTAATCCATTTCCCACTCGATTTTTCTAAGTTCAATTCACTCCAAGACTGCATTCTAACATCACCAATGGTTTCTACATCCTCAAATTACTCTAAATTCACTTTCCAAACCTCTAATCATCGCTTATTCATTTGCGTAGAACTCAACAAATTAGACCTCAATTCTTTCAATTACTAGTTCTAATCAACAAAGTGGCATCTATTATTCATTAAGAACGCATCATCTACCAACTAGGAATCACCAATTGCAATTTAATTTGATTCAATGGCATAACCTAATTAAATCCGAAAATTCAATCATCTAATACTCATTCCATGTTGAATCAATCACTACAATTCTTTTTGCAATGCATTCCTATATCGATTACCCACTTAATCCTAAAAGATTACAACTTAATTCAAATTCTATCAAAAACCCCCAAATTAGTGACCTAATTTGCAATTCGAATCAAATACTCTAATTAAACCTTAATTGAGTTAATTGAATGCATATGCTTACTTGTTTGTGTGCCAAGATGATCTTGTACAACTTATACAACCTTCAAATAGCTTCTATTGGTCGAATTTTGCAAAACCCAGCTAGAGGATTAGGGTGTGTGTGTGTTTTTCTGAAAAAATTGAATTTTTGGTATATATACTAGTATGCAACCGGTTCAATCATGGACACAACCGTTTCGGTTTGCATTTTTGCCAAATTTTGCATTTTTCTCGTTACTTAGGCATTTTACCTTCCAAGCAACAATCGTTTACTCAAAAATCCTATTAAAGATGCACACAACATTCATCCACCATTTGGAAATTTCAACAATCATCTAATCTCAAAACTCAAATCATCATACTCATAAACTAAAACTAAAACTCAAACTCAAACTCATAATGCATTAATCAAATAACCTTAACATAATAATAAAGATAAAACTGAAATGAAAAACAAGAAATCCTAAATGCATAAAATCAAAAAGAAGTTCATGAAATTCAAGCAAACAATTGCTTGTTTATTATGGTGCATTGTTTCTCCTTAGAATTCCTCGAAATACTCATGCCTTAAGATGTCCTTACTTAGAAATTTCCCGGTCAATTCAAGGTGTGTTTCATAAGTTTTGGACTTCCTTATAAATCTTCTTCCATCCGGACATAGTATATCAAATTTGACGTGCCATTCTCCATCCCCATTCTGTCTCATGTAAATACCCGACCCCTCGGGTCCTCATTCCAAATTCTTGAGTTGAACCGGTAAAGAACCTAAGAAATTAGTTAGCTTCTTGTAAACAAGGATGTTTTTGAATGGATTGTAAAATGCTTCCGCCGCTAGTGCGCGTTCCATCTCATCTTCAATATCAAAGTATGGTGGATCTAGTGGTCCATACATCGGGTTTCCTTGGACATCACGTCCTACTTCAAAACAAGTCAAGTCCTTGTCCGCTTCCATCAATTCTAAATCTTCCATGAATTCCACAATTGGTCCCCTCGGTTTAGGATAATAGGTTTGTTTCGAGATTCCATCGTCGATTGTCATCGTACCTCGACCCATGTCTATGATTGCACCACATGTGCGTAGGAATGGTCTTCCTAGTAGAAGTGGTAAACTCTTATCCACCGGAATGTCTAAGACTAGAAAATCGCCAAATAGGTTGATAACCAATTTGAACTCTTCGTTTTCACCTCCCCATCGCTTTTGCTTGGGAATTATCCGCCATGGTAAGTTTTGAATGATTTGGTTGTGGCTTACTAAGACCCAACGTCTTAAACAATGGATAGGGCATAACATTAATGCTTGAACCCGTATCGGCTAAGGCATACACTGGTGTGGTCCCGTTCACTTTAATTGGCAAAACAAAATTCCCCGGATCTTTCTCCTTACGTGGCATACCACTAGACAAAATCTTATCTTTATCCTCCCCCGATAGATCTTTATCCTCCAATCTTTCTCTTGCTAGCATCACCGCATCTAGTTTCTTGCGGTAGAGAACGTAATCTTGTAGTACCTCAATCACCGGCTTTTTCTCATTTAGCTCAAGAAACTTTTGTTCAAGGTTTTCCAAAATAGCTTCTTTTTGTTCTTGGGTTAACGGTTTGAAAGTGTTTGGTGTAGTAGGTGGTGAAGGTGTGTAGTCATTTGTTTTATTGGTGGATGTGGTAGGAGTTAATTTGTTGGATGAGGTTTTTTTCCTATTTGCCTTCCCCATCTTTACGACTTCCACATCTTCCTTTTCCATATTAGCACATAACTCCACAAGCATCTCATTCACCCCCTTTTCTTTTTCCAAATCGATGATATTGATCCTCATTTCCCCCAAGGCAAAATCCACTTGGCATTTGGTTGTTACAAGAAAATCCCGCCCAAAACATACATTGGGTTCATCGGTGTTCCCTTCTTCCAAGACAACAAAATCTATTTCAAAAATGTGACCATGAATGTTAACCTTAATATTCTTAACCATTCTTCTTCCGTAAGCTTGGTAATCCAAACTCACATGACCAATTTGATCAAGAACTTTTTCCACAATGTAATTTTCACCATAGGCCATGTTTAGTTGCGCGTCCCAAGCACCCACCCCTTCTACACTACAAGGTGTAACGAACCTCATAAGTGGCGAATCATACTCCGTTAGTGGTGCTTGTGTGAATACCACAACTCTTCCCTTCTTAGGAAGTTGAACTTTGTTTTCACTCGTTTCATCCATACAAACCCTATCAATCCCCAAATCCTTCTTACTCACTTCTAAGATATTTCCAATCTTCTCCAACGAACTCCCGGTGTCTTTGAACATCTCATTCAAGTTACGAAGGTACTCAGAAATTCCGCTTAAACTATCCATAATAACTATCTAACAAGACAAAACAAAACCAAAAACAAAAATCCAAATTATTAGCGTTAGAGTTAGTAAAAACAAAAGCAAACTATAGAAACATATACAAAGCAAGTAAAGACACTTAACAAAACTGAAAAGACAAGCTAAAACTCAAAATTTAAAAAGTAGAAAATATTTTACCGAGAGCTCCAACCGGATCAGTTGGCTCACCAACCGATTCGGTTGGTAGTAAACTTCTTAACCAAAACATCCAACCGATCCGGTTGCGGGTTGCAACCGAACGGTTGGATAGATTTCCTAATTCTTTATATATATATATTAAACATGTAAATTAATTAAAATTAAAAACTATTAAGTGTACTTAAAATCTTAATTAATTGAGACTACTCATTATCCTTATTAATTATAAAATTAATTGAGTTATTAAATGAAAACTATACTAACTAATCTATTAAACTACTCATTAAGACTACTAAAACCACAAAAACTGAAAATTAACTATTTCTAATTCTTGTAAGAGTTAATTACATAAATGGTCATTTGTGGTTTGGTCATTTTCACTTCGGTCACTAAAGTTTTTTTTTTTTGGTAGTTCGATCCTTATGGTTTGCATATATTCAGTTCGGTCCATATCAGAATAAAATGGCGAAAATGTCCTTCTTTTAAAAAATTGCAGATTAGTCCTACATGATATGTTAAAAAAAAAAAAAAAAAAAAAAAGTTACGTTTTTAAAATTTTACGTTTTTTAAAATTTTTTTTAAATTTTTCTCTTTCTCTTTTTTTTTAAAATTTTACGTTTTCGTCCGTTTTACGTTTTAAATCGTATTTACGTTTTCATCATGTTTTACGTTTTCGTCCGTTTTATCGTTTTGTACTGTTTTACACGTTTCGTCCGTTTTACGTTTCGTCTGTTTTACCACGTTTTCATCCGTATTTACACGCCGTCTGTTTTACGTTTCGTCCATTTTAAAAAAACGTAAATTTATTTTAAAAATTAAAAAAAAAAAAAAAACTTAAATTTAAAAAAAAACGTAAATTTTTTTTAAAAAAACGAAAAATAAAAAAATAAAAACGTTTTTACGTTTTTAAAAAAAAATTACTTTTTTTTTTTTAATTTTAAAATAAATTTACGTGTTTGGTTTAAAAGCAGATGAAAGCGTGTAAATCTGAATAAAACGTAATACGGATGATGGCGTGTAAAATGTATTTAAAGCGTGTAAAACGAACTAAAACGTAAGCAGCATAAAACGATAAAACGGACGAAAACGTGTAAAACAGATGAAAACGTGTAAATACTGACAAAACGTAAAACGGACGAAAACGTAAATTTAAAAAAAAAAAAAGAGAACTAAAATTAAAAAAAAAAAAAAGCGTAAAATTTTTAAAAAACGTATTTTTTTTTTTTTTTTTTTTTTTTTTTTTAACGGTCGTTATCATGTAGGACTAATGCGCAAATTTTTTAAAAAGAAGGACAATTTCGTCATTTTATTCGGATATGGACCGAACCTGAACATATGCAAACCATGATGAACCAAGAAAAAAAACTTTAGTGATCGAAAGTGAAAAATGACCAAACCACGATGACCATTTATGTAATTAACTCTTCATCGTAATTAAGACAATTAACTAAAAGTAAATAAAACTAAAAATAACTAAAATAAGAGAAAAACAAAAAATCTAAGAAAAGCATAAACAACCCAAGATATAATCTATAAAAATCAGAAATGACAAGAATTAATCTATAAACTATAACACAAATCACTGGATAAACTAAAACTATGAAAATCAAAAGACAAAAATTTTCCGAGAGCAATATCCGGATCGGTTGCAGGCGCAACCGGATCGGTTAGCCTCTTAACCAATTTTTTTTTCTTCACGAAATTCAATTTTAAAATCTACCAATTTTACAGAATCTTAACAAAATCAAATTGCTTAAAAATCCAAAATCCCCGACAGCGCGCCAAAAACTTGGCGTGCTTACCGTGTGCAAGTTTTAAAAATTTATTAACACGATTTTATCCGTCTAATTCTATAAACACATACGAGCAAGTATACTCGTTCACGATAGCAAAGGTTGGTAAGTCGAGATCGTCCCAAGAGATTTTGTGTTTGAAATTGTTTTAAAAGATTAGTAACAAGAAAGCTTTGTCAAGGCTTCTTCCAAATGTGATGTTATAGTGAAATTCAATATAAAGAAATATATATATACTTGTGTGTAGTGTATAGGCAATTATAGGTAATGTTCATGAAGGCTTGGTGTAAACTCTTGATGTGATGCACAAATCATAAGCAAATGATTTCCAACCATGGTTTATGTTTGCAAAAATTATTCTAAGAACAAAAACATATAGGTAATCATTTCGGTCCTTATATTAATGATTATCCTTTAGAAAATCCATTTGTTTGTAAAATGTTCTTATTAAACTCGTTCCTACGAATCTTTCGACCTTTCGTGATGAAAATGTTTCTAGTCTTGTTTTAATAAGTAAACATGATGGTTGTCAATCACCATATCCCCATACTAGTTTGTCACTTAACTATTTGGAATAAAACACAAGAAAAATCCTTTCGGTCCTTTTTCTTAAAACATGTTTTACCGACAAATCAAACAAGACTAGTATTTTTCGAACAAACTCATTTAAACAAGATCATATATACATGCATCACATATGAGAACACTAGTATGATTTCCTACATCCTCACACACAAGTATATTCAAAAACTACTCCATGATAATAATCACAAAACACAAGAAATAACAAAGTAATTCCAATAACTCAAGAGAATAGAAATCCATAACAAAGTTCATAGAATACCTAAACTTTTTCGATTACAAGAACTAGAAATCGTGGCTTATAGCAACCACACGCCTCCAATCACCTAGCTTAACCGTATAACTCCGAATAACCGAAACAATGGATGAGAATTGCTCTCTCCAACCCTCTGGACGTTTTACAGTGAATACTAAACTTTTGGGATGAATAAAATGGCTGGTAATAGTTTTGGTGTAAACTATTACACTATGGGTTGTGTCACACCTAGTAAACTAAGTCTAGGTTCAATATATAGCCAAAGAGACTTTACTAACTGGCCAAAAACGTTCCCAACAAGTTAATAACAAGAAATGATCGGCCTCCAATGATTATGGGGAATTAAGGCAACATTAAAGGCATTTTTGTGTAACTCCAGTCCATGCAACCGAACTGGTTACGATGCAACCGGATCGGTTGCATTTTGACCATCGCCCAACCGAATCGGTTGCAGGCTCCAATTGAACGGTTGGGTGCCTCATCTTTGACTTTTTTTGACTTTCTTGGTTTGCACCTCTTTCTTTGTTCTCGCTAATGATTTCCAAAGAGAAACTTGATCTTTCCTTGCTGTAGATACTTAGAAATCATTGCGTAATCATTGAGTCTAAAAGCTTCCTTGCTCGAATTCCTTCCTTGGGAATTCTCCAAATGTGCATAAAAACTTCATTTGTGATATCTGGCTATATATACATACACAATACGCATCTTTTGCACTTTGGCAGCAGTTATGAGTAAATATAGCCGATTATCATGCAGAAAACCAACAATATCGCTACTAAAAACATGTTCATTTTAGGCGTTATCAAATACCTTCTTATTATTTTGATAACTAATTTTAGGAAATTTAGTGCTATATAATGAAGGCACAGTGTGCGCTAAATGTATAAAGCACATCTTCCCATTCTCACTATCAAATACTGAAACAAAAATAGCTACCTTCGTTTCTGGCTATATCAAAGATGTGAGTGCAGTGAAAGACAACATAAGGTTGTGTGTTCGAATTCTGCGAACTTGGACGCAACCCGTTTATGGGAAGCCTCATATTATCAACATAGAAATGATAATCATGGAAGAACACGCGAGTATATATTATATTATGTGTTTAACTTTTGATATAAAGATGTAAAAATGTTTGTAGTTAAACATAATGTGTATATATGTTTGGTGCAAAATACTAAGATGCAAGCAACAGTGAGGATAGCTTTTGTCAACGACTTCAAGCATCAATTGTGTTAATACAAATAAACCGTAAAAACGTTTATTCATATTTAGCGATCTCGTTATGTTTTGTTGATAACAAATATAAAGTTATCATTAGTAAAATTATAAGAATACATGTTATTTTGTAAAGTATTTACATTTGGTTATTCACATAAAATGTTGTAATAATTTATTTGTTGTAATAGTTTATGTAATAGGATGGGCAATATCCAAGACCCATGACCCATACCCATGGAGCTAATCTATAACCCATGCCTCATTGCATGATATCATGCATGAAATCATGTTGGGTATTATCCATGACCCATGACCCGTTGTCTAGATACATTGTATCTTATTGGGTACCCATGAACCAAAGTCCATGACCCATGGCTCATACCCATAACCCATAACCCGGTTTGCAACCCAAAATCTGGACTGGTATAACCCAGACTGTCGGATCCCTAGTTTTTTACTTGTCGGATCCCCCAAGTGAGGGATCCGTCGAAAACGTGGGACAAAAGGCTTTTTGTGCCTATAAATAGTGAGCCATTTCTTCATTGTTACTCACCCTTTCTTCTTACAACTCTCTCATATATTATCTCACTCTCCTAACCTCTGATCGTTTGATCATTCTAGTAGTTCTTCTATCTTTTGTTGTGATTCTCATATGGGTCCTTCTTAAAGGCGAGATCACGCTATACTACAAATCATCCAAGCAAAAGGTCCTTGATTGATTTGTCCATCCACAAGATTTCTGTAGCAAAATCTCGTAATTCATATTTTACATAGTTGTTGTGTAATAGTTGTGTAAAGGTTTGGTTCTACCTCGTGGAAGAACTCGGTACTTAGCTTTGTACTGGAAAAAGTGTAACCGACGTTGTGAGGCTTCTCCGCCGTGTTGAAGGAGCTTGTTGACATAGTGCTTGAACTCTCGAGTGGGTTACTCGGGGAGTAGAGTAGGGCAGGGAAGGTGTCCTTGTAGCCGAACCACTATAAATCACTTGTGTCGCTACTTTCTATCCTTTACTTTACTTACTTTCATTATTTGTGTTTTATACTATCTATCCATCCATACGAATTCACATAAGATCGAATCTAAATCTTTGAAACTTAAATTAAAGTTGGTAAAACTATTCAACCCCCCTTTTAGTTTTCCACAATGGGCATCAAGAGCAAGGTTTACAAAAGTTTTAAAGTAAATTGTATTTTTTTTTTAAAATCGATCACAATGATTTTTGAAATTATATAGAAGGGCAATCTATGTAACGACCTCCACTACTTGAAACTAATGGTTTGAAACTTATGTGACATGAGAAGATATTGATCTTTGGTATATTATTGTTGAAGGTGATTTTCAAGCTACTACAAACGATGATAAAACCGGCAACGAAGAAAACATTTTTCATGATCGTCTCACCAATGACCAAAAGAAAAAACTTTCCAAAAATAGTGAGGCAAAAATGGTTTTAGACAATGCCTTACCTAAAAAGGAATTTGAAAGAATATATATGCTTAAAACCGCTAAAGAAATTTGAAATTCTTTGGTTGTAACACACCAAGGAAATCAACAAGTTAAAAACAACAAAATTGATTTATTTGTTCAACAATATGAACAATTTTTAATATTTGATAAGTATAGTATAGATAATTCTTTTGCTAACTTTAATACCATTATTACTTCATTACAAGCACTTGATGAGTCTTTTTCTAGTCGTAATCATGTCAGGAGATTTCCAAGGGCGCTTCCATCAAAGTGGAGACCGAAGGTGACGACCATCAAAGAATCCAAAGACTTGTCAATCCTCACTCTCGATGAACTCATAGGCAACCTAAAAGTCTATAAGCTTGTTCTCTCTAAAGACTCCGAAGTCTCAAAGGAAAAGAAAGAGAAGCACAAATCTCTTGCTTTAAAGGCCAAGAAAGTCTCAAGTATTCGGAAAGTGATGATGAAGAGTATGCAATGGCGGTACGGGAACTCAAGAAGTTCTTTCGGAGAAAAGGGAGATATGTCAAGTGCACTATTACAAAAATGGGATTTGGTCACACATGGGCGAAATGGAACGGCCACACATTCACATAATTTTTTGGCTGAAGGTACGAAAATTGACAACATTTACTAATCAGCCACACATGAAAATTTTGATTATGTGACCATTAGAATTGTATTGCCACAAAATCGAACATTATGTGGCTAAAGCTAAGCGGTAATTTTGTTTCTAATCATTTAGCCACATATGAATTTGGGCGATGTGACAAATACAAGTAACCTTGATGCATTAGTCACATGAAGTAATTTTGTGTGTGTCTAAATCATACAGTCAAGTTTTGTCACACATTATTTAAGGGTGACTGATATGTTTTGATAATTATTTAGCCACATATGAATTTGGAACACGTGCCATGTTCACAAGCCAAACATAAGTGATCTTTGATGTATCAGAATCTTGGAAGACCATCAACTAACTTATGACGAACGAGTTCAGTCATGGTTTTGAAGTTTAAATGAGAAATCCTTTTGTGCCATAACCATGATTTCGTCGAAGTTGCTTTTGAGAGAAGACAATCGGTGAAGATACAATCATATCGGACATAGGAATCGTATAAAGATTTGTGCTCCGATTGCCGGTGAGTAAGTCATGTCCTTCCAAATCCCGTACATAACATGTTTTAGAGCGAAATGGAACTTCCAAATCATCATCACAGAATTGTCCAACTGAGAAAAGATTGTGTCCAAGACCTTTGACGTAATAAACCCGATGATCTTGATTTTTCCATTAACATAATCTCCATATCCCATTATTGCACAAAATGATCATTCCGAATCGGCAAGACCGATGAACTTTGAAACAAAGTTTACTAACGACTTTAGATTGCACGTCATATGCCGGGTACATCCGCTATCAACAATCTGAGCGAGTTGAATCACCGCAACACACGAAGACAACGAGGGTGGTATGATGGAAGCAGTGGAACCCAAAGAGTTAGTGGGTTCCATTATGTTAGTGTTACACATTTGCACATTTAGGAATCCATTTAAAACTTGAGGTGCCGCAACCATTGTTTAGTAACCAATTATTTTTCGCTTTGGTCTTAGTGAAGTCACTAGGTGATTACTCTTTCTTAGGAGATGTTTTTGCAGCAATGGGTGTGTCTACATATTTCTCAGAAACTACAATGTGCACCTTCCCTAAATTCGATTTTGCAACTATAGTGGACCTAGAGAGAGGGCCGGTTATAGATTTCTTAGAACGAGCTAACAGAGAATTTGCAACACATTTTTCATGATTACTAGACATCATACTTTTACGACAAAGAAACAAGAAGCATTAACATTTGAAACGTTTACAGACTTATCATTCGTTACACTGACATTAGAATTACAGGTTGCCAAATTTGAATCTAAAACAGATACAACATGATTTTTCTTTGATTTCCTAAGATGAACTTCTACTTCTGATGTCGAACGAGTGCTCTTCCTATGTTGTGAAATCCTAGTATTTTCTTTTTGTCTCTTAGTTTCCTAAGTTTTATCAATTATATACATGCCAGGAGCAATCACGTTTGTGTTACTAGACTTGCTAGATTCTTGTTTAGCTAGCTTTTCTTTAAGCTCAATGATGATGTGTTTTTGATCCTGAATTATGGAATTTAATCTTCCTTGTTCACCCAACATTTGTCGAGTCTATTCAACACGGTGATCAAGTTCTTTTGACGCTTCAGAATGAACAGTTTTAAGAGAATCAAAAATCGTTTGATATTCCTTTTTGAATTGTGCAATCTCTTGTTCATATTTGAAAATTTGACATTTTAATGACGCATTTTCATCATCAAGAAATTTGACTTTTGATAGTCGCGACTGTTCCAAAGAAAACTTTTCCTTCTGATTTCGGAAAGCAATTTTAGATTTAGTTATTTGAGACTGACACCATTGAAGTCTTCGTTTAAGTTCAGAAATCTCCATTGAAATTTTAGATTGGACATCATCATTTTTTGAAAACGTTTTCTCATTTTCCTTTTTTAATTTCTCAATTTCATGCCTTAACATCTGATTGTCTATTTCCAACGCTTGAACCATATTGAGATTCTTAGCAGTTAACACAATATCATTCACAAAATCAAATTCATAATATATAGCCACAGAAGCAATATTAGCAGAAAGAGCATCTTCTAACAATTGATCAAAGGCATTTTGAAGATCTTGGTTTTTGCATTGTTCTTGTAAAACTGAATTTTCAAGTGTGTTACAAGCTTTAACCATTGAAGTCACCTCTTGTTGAAGTTCCTTTTCCCAGTGTGTTGCACACAGACGCAAATGTGCGACATGAGGTGAAATTTGGGTTTGAAACATTTGTCTTTGTTATCTTGCATAAGCAGATTGAAAATTAGATGCTTTTAATTTATAGTTTTTCTCAATTGCCGTTTCTAAAAATGAAATATCTTCCATAAACTTTTGAAAGTACCTTAATACTAAACAAGGTTTAGGAGTTTTTGGCAACGAGTCACTTTTGCAAGAGGACGGTAAAGGACCATTTATTTGTGCAACACTGTGAATGGGACCTTCCACACAAGATGCCTTAGTTATTTCAGAAAGATTATATGATGGTGTTGAAATGGCATTCAGTTTGTAAGAAGCATTTTCTCTTGTGTAATCATATGGTAAAATTCCATTTTGGCGCAATTTTAAGCGACTTCGATCATCTTGTGCCCATTGTCCTTCACAGTCAAATACAACAAGTTGCATGCCTGGATCTAAAAGACATTGAGCACTATACAATTTGGGTATTTCCTTGAGAGCTGTGTGAAGAAAACGTGGGTGATTATACCCAAGAGTAAAACGTTTTGAGTCATCGGGACTCGGTAGTAAAGTAGACATTTCAATTTGTTTTACTGAGTGGCCAATCTTATATACAACAGTGCCAAAATATTTTAATCGTCTTTCCAATCAAAGAATTTCCTCGATTTGATCATCAATGCGTTTCTTAGATTTCTTCTTGAATTCAAAATAATTTGACTGAATTTTTGAAAAATCTTGTTTAGTATTGGAAAGTTCCATTTGAAGATTTTCAATGTTTTTCTAAAGTTCAGACTTTTCTTGTTCAATTTTAGAAATCTGTTCGTTATTTGATGCAATAATTTCGTGCATCTGATGTTGAAGGTTTTTTTTGTTAACGTAAGATTTTTGAAAGGCCACTTCAAAACTTGTTTCTCGTGTGTGTTTTGTTTCAAAATCATTTATCCGTTTTTGACAACTCTCAAGTTCAGCAGTTAAGGAAGTAACCTCGGCCCTTAGGTTTTGGTTGATCTCATTACATTTTGTAATTTGGGCTTGCATTGGTAGAAGTAATGAATTAAGATATTCTGGATCTAGACCATGAATTGCTTCTTTCTGTTCAATATGCTCTATTTTCATCATCACTTAGTTCATCAAATGTAACCACGGGGTTAATTTGATCAACTTTAGTATGATTAAATAATGATTCATGTTGAACAGATTGTTGCTCATCAGGTGCAGATGCAGAGAAAATTGCATTTATGAGGCATATATCAATGTCAGGTACCTGAGATAGACCGTATGTGTCATAGACTAGTCCATATTCTGTTTGACTGATGTGATGTTCCGCATATTTGCCATCAAAACAACAATGACATTTGCTTCCAAATCTTCATATTCATCATCTGACAGAGTATCTCGCCATAAAACCTTGCTGAGTTTCACTGAGTTCTCCCTCTTTTTCATCCTTGTATGCCATCAGCATGACTTGTTTGTAGCAATCACCCCCTTTGGTTCGTGGTTCAGGACAAGCATTAGCAAGATGTCCTTGCTTTTTGCAATTATAGCAATGAATAGTATTCCCTGAAGCCGGTGAATTCCCTGTTTCCACAACTTGAACATTTCTCTTGAAGTTATTACTACGCGATCCCCCTGCTGATGTTTGACCATTCCCAGAATTACCAGAATACCTACTTGTAATGGATATAAAAGTAATCAAATAAGGGCTTAAACGACCCCTCAAAAAGGTACATTTTAAAACCTTATCAAATATCCCTACACTTGGTATTTGCTTGTCCTCAAGCAAGTGTGCTTTTAGCCAATTAATTTATAAGTTAGGGGCCATGAAGCATCGGTTTAGAACAATCCACAACACATATAAGCCCCGCAAAAGTCATAACAAGCACGGAAATTACAAACTAGTACCTCACATGGGGTGTTTGGATACTCACATCTCTCGGGTGTATATGAAATATAACAAGTTGAAAATGGAAGATAAACACTCATTAACCTGTCCTAGTACATAGATTACCATAGGCTTGAGACTAGATCAAACCTCCATCGCTTTGACGTAAGCACCTAGAAAAGACTATCCAAGAGGTCTTTTAAAGGGTTGTAATGATAGGCTTACGGTAGGAAACAAAGGGTTTGGTGGGACAAGCTATTTAGTGGTGGCAAGTCAAAAAACTTTATATTACAAGCATGCTAAGAATGGCGTTGCTAAGCCAAGAGTCGACACTCTAGACTCCACATAACTGAAACAAACAAACATAATTTAAAGATAGATGTAGGATGGTAGCCCGTATGTTTTTTTTTCAACACTTTTTTTTTCTTCATATATTTATAGGTACATCCCTACACTTGAGTTTTTATTATTCTAACACTAATATGACCCGAATTGAAAAGATCAAAACACTTGGAGTACATTATTACGCAAATAAAGGGAATTTGAATTTAACGTTCCCTTCCCGTCATTTCATAAAGTTTGACTTTTCCCATGAGTCTCAATCGTCCCAAAACTGTGTACAAAGGATATGACTCGATGATGAGTATGCAAATACTCATCATTTTTGTACCTTTAGATTGCCAAAACATCTAAAACACTCGAAATGCATCAAAATGATAAAAAATATCACAAATAAGTGTTTTATGTGTTTCAAATGCAAAATACCAAAATCAGGTGAAAAACGTATCAAGTTTGCATAATTAGCAGTTTTAGTCCCCCAAGTTTCAAAAGTTGTCAAAAATAGTCCCTGGTAAATCAAAATAAAAAAAAATGTTATTTAAAGTCCCTAAGGATTCATGAGTTGTCAAACTTGGTCCTTGAAATTTAAAATTGCAAAAATGGCAACTTAGGTCCCTGAAGTTTCAAAAATGACATAAAAGGTCCTTGGAAATCTAAAATGGAAAATAATTACATTTATGGTCCTTGGTTTATCATATTTGGCAGGATAGGTCCTTGTGTTAACTTTGGAAAAGTTGCAATTCCAGTCCCTCAAAAATCAGCAAATTACAAAATTGGTCCTTGTGTTAATAACTACAACCAAACGGACCCAAAATAAAAACCCAAATCCATACCCAATACCCTAGCAGCCCAATGCAGTCATAAGACCAAGCCCAATCCACTTGAACCTTGGACCTTGACCCCTGAACCTTGAGCCAGTCCAAAACACTTGAACCCCCCATT
The DNA here is from genome assembly GCA_022545495.1 of Chrysanthemum lavandulifolium. NCBI lineage: Eukaryota > Viridiplantae > Streptophyta > Magnoliopsida > Asterales > Asteraceae > Chrysanthemum > Chrysanthemum lavandulifolium. The sequence continues at coordinate 228,554,623 of CM040238.1, read as the reverse complement.
TTGAACCCCCTGCCTTATTAATAATACCAGTCAAACGACTGGTCAAACCCACCTCACTGTTCATCGTTCTCACACAAACCCGCCAAAACCAGACACCTCCTCAATACCAAAACCAGGATGATTTTACCACCTCACCACCACCTTTCCAGCTGCCTACCTCTCACTCTCACCCTTTCCACCTCACAAACCAACCCACGACCTCAAACCTGCTATTTCCCACTCAAATAACTTTTTAGCGCCAAAAGCAGTTTGAACAGCTAAGATTAAATTGAAGCAATCCAAGGGTGCAGAATGATTTAGGGATGTCGACAAGGAGTTTCCCCAGCAAGTTTTAGTATATATAGGGCTTTGTAATAGAGAAAAAAAAAGTAGCATAATCGTATTTCATTTTCAGTAAGTATAGTTTGAAATTTCAAGTTTCAATAATCAATTCAAGTTAAGTTAAGTTTGTTTGTTATCAATCTCTGTACAATTTCCAGTAGCTAATGATAATTCCAAGTTTTTAAAATTTCCATGTTGTACTGAGAATTCAAACCAAGTTAAGTAATTATTGAAATAGCTTCTTAGTTGTTTTTATAAGCTTACATAAGCTTTCTATAGCTTTTGATAAGTTTATTTTAGTTTAAATCAGTTCTATTCAAGAATGATGAAGAAAGTAAACAAAAGTCAACCTGGGGCTAATAAGCACTCCTGGTAATATAAGCTATTCAGGAAGGCTTATATTTGGTTTCTAGCTTGTTGACAACAAGCTAGGGTTGTTCAGATCTTGTTCTTTCTGTTTTATAAGCCTTAGCAAGTTGTAAGCAATTTTCTAGTTTTTTTTTGCATTATTACCTATTTCACTGTTCTAGTGCTTAATTTTAGCTTATTATAGTCTTTTCCTGCTTATTAGTAGTTTATAAGTGCCTTTTATCAAATCTCATCAGTTTAGAATAACTTTTGTTTCATTTTCTAAAAAAACCTTATAGAAACCAAAAATAGCTAAATAGTAGGATAACTTAATATAAGTGCTTATTTCCTGTTAAAAAATTGCTCATTAAAGTTAAAATAAGTTAGTGAATCAGTAATAACTAGAAATCATAGTTGAAATTGGCTTTTGCCTTTGAAAATCAAAAACAGCCCACCCATAAGGACTGTTTGGCATTAGTTGTCAAACGGGTCAAAATGGGGACTCACTGTTCATTTGCACTTTTCTTAGGTTTGATCATGATTAATTAAGCATATTTGAGTTGTTAGTATAAGCTTCTTACATGTTTTTTAAGGATTTGGAGGGTTTGAGTTGGATTTCATTCTTTCAAGTTCATAACTGCTTCAAACTGCTTATCTTAGAGATAAGCAGTTTTGGTACTTGTTTTTGGCATTTCTAAATCTAACTTAGTTATTCAAGTAGGATTTTAAAAGTTGGAATCAAATCTCACTAAAGTCAATGTAAAACCTGAATTTCTAAAATTCACAAAAAGACCAAAATACCCTTATGATCAAAAGTATGAATAATTAATTTAAAAGGATACCAAATAAGCTATGTAAATTCAGAAACTTATAAGAAATATCACACATGATCCAAATAAATATTAAAGACTTTGTAAAGGTAATTTTTATAGTTTATAACTTTATAAAATTCGTTTTGTATTTTATATAATTAGCCGAATATATTTATTTAGATTATAAAAGAATAAAATTAATAAAAGCCCAATATAAATTTATAAAATTTAGAGTCCATTTATTTTAAGTCCAATACATTATGAAGCCCACAAGAAAATTGGAAGATCATATAAATACATAATATACGGTTCACTATATCCCTAATAGTCGAATAAACCTAAACCGACTCCAAAAACCCTACAAAGTTCGACTTCCAGTTTCCAAGGCCTGAAGCTATTTTTCTTGGACGAGTTTGAAGGTGAAGAAGGTGGGAAAAATCGTGTTCGAGGCTCTAAGATGCTGGTTTGATCGTGGTTAGTTTTTAGGTTGATTAGGGTTTCGGCGAGTGGAACTTTTTGGTTTCTCTTGTTCTAACGACCAAGTATCATCAAGGGTATGTTCCTAATATTATTTTCAGTCCTAAAAGTCATATAGAACACGTGAAAATTAGTCATGCATAATTAATAAGTCGTATGGAATTATTTGGAATTTAAACCCTAAAAGCGTATTAAAATAGCGAACGAGCATATGATAATTTTTGGGACCATGAATTGATTTTTCAGAAGCTCTTACATGTTATACGACCTGAATAAAATACATGAATGTGAATTCGAAGCTTGTGTAAATTTTCTTGGGTTTTTCTTGTTAGATAACGCATAAAAAGGAAAGAAATAAAAAGGGACGATTTGGGTTTATATAAAACTAGGGTTTGTTTGTTATCATTAATGGTAATTAATGAAGTAATAATGATGAGCTAATGATGGGTTAAACCTAGGTTTAGGGTTTGTACTTGAATTATGTATATTCGGTCCTAAATAAAAGTTTGAGTTGGTTTTGTAAAATATGAAACTTAAGGGTTATTTTGATAAAACAGTAAAATACATGTACCAAACATATAAAATAAGTGTGGGGGTTAAACGTGTAATTTTGGATACTTAGAGGGCCATTCGAATTGTTAATGAATTAAAAAGGGTATGTTTTGTAAATTCTAAAACCTTTGGGCTAAAATAGTAAAATCTGATAATATAAGGTTAGATCGTGAAATTAAAGATGTCAAGGGTGTAATTTGTAATTCTGAGTAATTATGGGTTCGACGAGTGTGAGTTGATTTTTGTAGAGACATGCGTGAGTTTTGAGATAACTTCGGTTTGTTATCATTTACGTTCTAGGTCAAAGTGGTAATCATTAAAAGAAGTAACATGTGAATTTAATGCGTATTTAGTAATATTTAAAGAGTATGGAAACCCTAGAACCTAAATAGGAAGTTGGCTAATTAATGAGGAATACCCTAAAATGTTGTAATTTAAATCGTTACTAAAATGAGAATATTCGACAACTCTAAAAGTATTAATGCGATGAATCCGTTATAACATTAATGATGCTAATAAGTATTAAATAAATCATAATCCGTGTAGATTCGTTGAAGGAGACGCGACGTTACATCTTCATATTCCTACATTCGTTACTTTTCTCTCATTTGCTTTAAGGTACGGATATTCTGTCTTACTTTAAGACACTTACGTTATCGTACAGATATTCTGACCTTCGTAGTAAAGGTTCCTTATGATGTTCTTTCGTTAGTCTTTCCATTTTACTTATTAGGGTTTCCGATGCCATTGCTATGAACCCTTTCCTGATTTTGTGATGTGTTGGTTATCTAACTGATGTTTTATTGAACCATGCAATATTTGTTTTGAACTATAGGTTAGGAAGACTTTGATATGTTATTTGTTGAATCTTATTATATTTGAACATGAACCTTATGATATGAGTTATCTGATATGTTATTTGCTATGAACACTAATGTGTCTTTTGAGCTGTTGCTTATCCGAACTTTGATTTTTGAATCATAAAACATTGATTTTGAACTATATGATATGAAGACTTTTATTTTGAAAACATGATTAAACATTTGATAAAATATGATCTATGTCGGTTTTGACATTCTAATTTGACCTCGCTTAGTTTGACACCGAGCCAATTATTAACTAGTCATGGGGTTCCATGTCCGTGTCGATGATGCACCTCGACATGACTCTAGGGCGAGAGTGAAGTTCGCCACGTCCCTTATCTGTTATATGTTATGAGCTCAAGTCATATTATATGATCAATGTCATTTGTGGGGCGTATGGATGCATCCTAGATCTGATCTGTTGTCCGATATGATTTGTTTAGATGAATGATGTCGTGTGCAATACGCATCTTCATAAAACTCTGGGAGCTCGCTACTCCGGATTTTTTGAGATTGTTTCTATATAGTTATGATGTTTTGATCTGATATGTTTTGGGCTCGTGGTAGTTAACTAAATCTTTATTTGTTATTACTATGTTAAGTATTCTGATTTTGATTCGGTATGTTCAAATGCTTATGATTATGTGCTGGGTTATTATATGTTCTTACCTATGTGTATGCTTTTGTATGTTTATGTGATTACCGTTTACAATGCTAGGTCATGATTAATATGTTTAAATGGGATTTGCATGCTGTTATCTGATGTCATGTTAGTTTTTGTTATGTAAAGTTGTTGATCTGTATGATGAATGTGCTAGTGTGAAAGTGAGTATCCTATGAGTTTAGTATGCATATTTGCTCAGTTAGTTTGTAAACCTTGCTTATACGTTAATGTTTTTATCTGTAAATGTGATCTGCCATGTTTGAACTCTGCTGATGTTAGGATTTGATCTTAGAACTGGTTTAGCTTATGATATCTGTTTTGATAATTGTTAATGGTTATGCTATGTTTTGTTTGGTCTATTTAATTATAGTTTGTCTATTATGTTTTCTATTTGCTTTTGAGACTGCCATGATTTGGACTGCCATTTCTGCTGCTGCTATAATGTTTTAAGTGTGTTAAGTGAAGGTTAATTAATATGTTGAATGTCACGTTTATTTTCTAGAAAGTGTTTCCGTTAGCTTTAGACTTTTCGTTTGGTTTATATGTAATCTATTATTCTTGATATGTTAAGTGTTTGATGGTTCTGATGTGTTTGTGTTTGTGTCATTAATGTGCTATGAGATGTTTAAACTGTTATGTGATTGTTTGGATCTCTGTATGTTTGAGTTCCGCAGAATCCTAAAAGATCCCTCATTATTATTTTATTTTGATTTCGTTATTTGTATATTTGTATCGTTTGGTTTTTGTTTTCATTATATCTGTTCACTGAGCTTTGTAAGCTCAGCCGCATTTTCTTTTCCTGCGGCAGGTATTAAGCGTTCAAGATAAGCTTATGGGATAGCTGATCTGGGTTTGAGAGTAGAGCTGAGAGCAAGATTTGACCATAGAGATTTTAGATTTATTTTGGTTATTTAGTTATTTATGTTTTCTTTTGGTATTTCGTAAAGACTTTCGCTTTTGTATAGTACTTAAAGTTCTGATATGAAACTGTATTTGTGATATCTTTACCCTTGTCGGGTTGGGGTGTTACAGTCAACTTTTCTCTTCTATCGTTAAAAGTCAAAAGTGGTTCAATACAGTTTTCCAAAATATTTGTGGATTTTTCACAGCTTCAATATCGATCAAAAGCTCTTGAAATTTTGGACTTAATAAGTTCAGTTGGTCTATTGTGTAAAACTGATTTTTGAGAAAATTTTCTAAAGCTTTTTCAGCTTCAAAATAGCCTGTTAAAACACCCTCATATGCCTTGTATCAAAAAGCAGTTACCATAAGTGAATTATCAGCTTCTTGCAGAAGCTCTAGTAAGCTCATAATAGCTTGTCTAGGGACTGAAATTTGGTTTATAGAATCTTTGATTGGTTTTTTAGATTGCTTCATTTCCAGTTTTCTCTAAAGCTCTCTAGATTAGCTTGCACTTTAGCTTAAACATAGTAGGGTAGGGCTGTTTGGCATAAGCCAATTTGGAGATTGAAACATAAGTTTAGCACTTTTAGCTTGTTAGGATTAGCTTAATTAAGTTGGAATCAGCTTATTTCAGTTGAATTCAGCTTCTGTCACAATTTGGTAACTTTTAGTACCCTTTAGCTTATTTTAGAGCTTATTCTCATCTCAATTTACACTTCAGCTCTTAAATTCCCCACACAAGCTACTGTTTTCCTATTTTTCATTAAATTAGAATGTTATTTTAGACTTTTCCTAAATTTTTCATAATTTTTCATCACTGTTTGTTATTTTTCTTATTTTAAATCGCTTTTAAGACTTTTAAATAGCTTTTAATACAAATAAATCGAAAAGCTTCAAAAAATAAGTTTTCAATTTTCATAGATTAAGATAAATATAAAAAGCAAATAAATAATTTTTCCAGATTTTTCCTAGTTAAATTTATAATTTTTAGCCATTTAATTAGTTTAAAATAGTTTTAAATTTGTAGAAAATAGAAAAATCATCAGAAAAATACAAAATTAGTTTTGAAAATTCTCTTTAGTTATTTTAGATTTTTGAAAAATAGTTTCATAATTTCCTCCTTAAATTTCATAATTTTTAGTATTTTTAATCATTTAATTAGTTTAAAATAGTAATTAATTCATAATAAATAAAATAATTATCAGAAAAATATAATTTTAATTTCTAAAATTTTATTTTCTTAAATAGAACTTAGGAAAAATAGTAATACACTTGTAGGATTAATTTTTAGATATTTCACTTTCGTAGCTCGTTTTTAGAATTCTCGCATTTCCACAAAAGTTGTTTTCATAAAAATTGCTCATTTTTAGGAGTAAAGTAGGTTTATAAAAGAAAATTCAAGAAAATCCAACTTTAAAAATAGTGATAGCGTTTATTTAATATAATTTAGCTTTTTAATTTTCTTTAATTTGCATTTAAGCACCTGTAATTTACAAACCTTTTCTTTAGGTATAAATATTCCAAATCTACAAACCTTTTCCCATTCAATATCATCCGATCACTACGCGTTTAGTTATTTAATCGTACAGCTCGTTGGGACTTAACGACCCGAGGAAACACTAAACTCTCCTGGACTTAATGCATTGCGTTCTCAGACTGTTTGACTTTTATTACGGTTGACCATTCACAAGTGGTTGACTTGTGTAATAAAACCTGACCGTTTGAAAGCAATCACTCGACTTAGCAACTTATGTAAGCAACTAGATAATTGAACAAAGGGTTTAGTTTGATAACAATGATGCACTAAAAGTGAGTGCATACAAGGTAGGCTAAGGCGATTTGGGTGTACATTTGGGGTGGGGTAAACAATGCTTTCATTGATATTTCAAAACCGAAACATCATGAGAACCGCGAAAAGGATAGACTCGAGGGGTTAACTAGGGTATCGTGTACTAAAGATGAGTACAACAAAGGTGTGGGGAATTACTCAACCGATGTGGAAGAAGTAATTATATTACTTGTATCTTACAAGGGTTATCCTAATGTCTCTTATCATTTAGTTATTCCTAACTACACAAGTGTAGTCTTACTAGCGATCTCGGGATGCATCAGAAAACAAGTTCTAGAATCTATTATACTACCGGTTCACACACTAAGCATTAAAGATGAATATTTTAATTCCTACTAATCTAAGGTTGATCCTCACATTTTGGATGGAATTTAAGTGGTAAAGGGTTTTTGTGCTAGTCATATAACTTCCTATCCATGAGACGTTTTATTAAGACTAATGGCCCACTCCTATATGTCAAGAAAATTTTTAATTTTGGTGCCAAAATTACTCTAACCGACATTTTCTCATGGTTTATTACACAAATGCAATTAGACAAAGCAAATAGTCAAAGATAAGCATAGTTTCAAAGTTTTCGTTTTATTTTCCCTCCCTACACTTAAACTGAACATTGTCCCCAATTTTTCCCGAAAGTATCAAAGTTATGATAATGGAAGGTAATTAAAAACGAAAGAAACTAATACTCCGCTGATTATCTCGGTACGATCCGTGTAAAGTGGTGGTTACATCTTTCTTCGAGAAGAACGTTTGGGTGAAAAGCTCCTTCTCATCTTATGTATCTTTTTCTTGGTAAATTAAACCTGCACACTTGAAGAAAACAAACGAAACCTTCGCGTAAAATCGGCAGTAATAATATATATAAGACTCTACTAAACTAGGATATAATGCTTGTGGAATGGATGTTTACGAATTTCTTGGAAAATTCCAAAATTTATAAGTAGCTCGAAAACGAGAAAAATAATCATTATTTTTGCTCCTTCCCGACGCAGTCAGTTTGCGATCTCCGACGTCGTCAAAGTTATCCCGACAAAAGCGGTCTGCGATTTTCGGAAAAAATCTGGAAAATTTACATCTTTTGAATCTGGAAAATTTTCTACAAAACATCCATTATGACTCGATACAAGCATTTGACTCGAACAAACACACATGTATATCTTTTAATTAATTGAAATTCTCATGTTTACATTTTCTTATAAAAATATTTGTAATCCTCCCTACACTTATCCCTTATGTAAAATACCTTTATATGTAATTAAGACGAGGTTAAAAACAAAATAAAGCATTTTTACAAATTTAATCATGATAATAAACAATCAAATAAAAGATACACGGCACAAACAAGCAAACAATTAAGCATGGGTTGCCTCCCACGAAGCGCTTTTCTTTATTTATGAGTCTTGTAGCTAGACTCGAAGTCGTGCCCCTACGTGGTCTCGTTACCGCCACCTTCTTCCTTCGCTCGTCCTTCATCAAAAGGGCGTAGTCGTTGTATGCTCACCGTGGATTCCTTGCCCACGTTGTCTATTATGGTAACGGTTTTATCATTTAGATTAGTTTCCTTCACCGTATAAGGCCCAAACCATCTTGGTTTGTTTCTACCTCGTAATGCTCTTATTCTTGATTTGTATAAGAGTACTTTCTCTCCATTTAAAAATTCCTTAGGGCTCTTTTGTATTTGTGGTATTGAAGTGGGATTATTTCCTAACTTTTTATCGCGCTTCCACAATGTTGCATGTAATCCTTGAACCATGAAATCTCTAAGCCCTTTTTCCCAATCTTTCATTTTCTTCTTAACCATATTGTTAGGGACTTGTGGATTCTCATCCGTAATCTTTTCCATGATCTTAAGAGGGTACCTTGAAACAATCGGTATCCTAGCGTACCCTTTGCCGCTTTTAAGTATCATGATGCCCTCCCCGCATTTGATGGTTGCTTTGGCGATGGCCAGAAAAGGTGTCCCAGGAATGAGTGGCATATTTCTATCTTCCTGAATGTCTATGATCACGAAATCTACTGGATAGACGATATTAGCCACCTCTATTAAAACATCCACTGCGATTCCTATGGGGTAGACATAGGTGTGATTTGCTAAGGAAAGTCTAAGATCGGTCTTGGATGGCTTCTCCCTAGTCAACTTATTATAGATTGATAATGGCATTATGTTTATATCAGACCCCTGATCAGCTAAGGCATTTATATTATCAATGTCACCTATGCTACATGGTATCACGAAGTTCCCTGTGGTGTCTCGTTTTTTAGTTACTGGTTGTTTTAGAACCAGCTCATACAGAGGTCCCATAGGCATGATGTCATACTCTTCTTCTGTTATTTTTCCTTCAAGGGCTTCCCTAAGAACCTCATTGTACCTAAAGTTGTTTACTTGGTAAACAATGGTTTTTTTGTTGATTTCGTGCTTAAGGTAGTACTCAATGGTCTCGGGCTCATTATTAGGTTCAGCCTCCTCTCTCTTGCTTTTCTCAGTTTCCTTCTCCTCAACCTTTCCATCTTTAGGCATAATGGAAATGGTGTTAACAAACGAAGTGGGAGGATAATCATTGCTTCTTACTAGTACCTTTTCGGGAACTTTTGTCTTGGTATATTCTTTTACCAGGTTCACCATTTCCGTCATCTTTGCCTGCATTTCTGTTGGGAATTATATGTTTGAGTTTCTAAGACAAAAAGAATGAAATAAGAGGGACTTAATATGACAAGAAGGAAACCTACAAAAAGATGGAAGGACTTGCTTGCAAAAAGAAGTTTTATTTATTAGTCCTTTGCAGTATTTTATAAACCCTAATCCTCTAGTATATAAAGAGGACATAGGTGTAGGTTTTAAATATGTCTTCCAAGATGTAGTCGACTAAAAGGTGTGTGTGTCCTAGGCGTATGTTCATGTAACGCCTAGGTTATTAGTTTAGTTAGTAGACGTGTTCCTATGAACGTCTAAGATTGGTTAGTGTTAGTGATTGAAAACCTTGTGTCAATAACAATTATGTTTTGATTTATCCGCTGCGTATTGTCATTGTTATTGTTAAACCCTAAGGCTCATAAACGATCAAGAAACTATCTTCATCACGTTCTTAGTTTCTATCAATTTCCTCTCTTTGCCTATAAACCTCCTCTTCAAATTTTGCTAATCTCTCCGTATGAGCTGCCATGTACTCCCTCATTTGTTCCTTAAAGCCTGGTGAGATTGGTATTGGGGAAGTAGAATGGAAGCACCGTTCGGAATTAAGATTCTGCTCACGACTTGGGGATTCGGAGAAAGGTGTTGGGTGGTTGGTGGAATTGGCGGAATTGACTATTTCTCTAGAGATTTGTACGGGGGCTCTCTTATGCCTTTCTATCATATAATCAATCTTTCTCTCAAGAGCGCTCATTTGTTCTTCGGTGACGTTGGAAGACTCAAGAGGTGTTGATATGGCATTAACCACTTTGACGGGGGTTTCAGGGGATTCATTCCAATCTTTGTAGCTTTGATCGGCAAGCTCTTCTATAATGTCCCAAGATTCCTCTGTGTTAAGGTCGTTAAGCCTTCCACCGGCGGCTTGATCAATGGATCACCTTGTGATGAAATTGGTATGGTCATAGAAGATTTGGATTTGAAGCCAAAGATCAATACCATGATGAGGACTATATGGAGTAAGTCCTGAATCGAGTCCATGCTTTATAGAGATTCGCCTTGAAGTTGTTGAAACGTCAAGATGTCTCGCCTTAGTTTAGTGGTTCTCCCGTGGAAGAATTGAGAAAGGAAGCGAGAGGTGAGATCATCCCAACTTGAGATGGAGCCGGCGGTAGTCGCTCAAGCTAATTAATAGCTTTGTCCCGTAGAGAGAATTAGAAGAGACGCAGACGCGTGGTCTCCTGAGTAGTAGCATCGAGGTCGATGGAATCGACAATTTTAAGGAAATCCTTAAGATGCTGATTAGGACCTTCATAACGAAGTCCATGGAATGCACATCCGTTTTGCACCAACCGGATGGTGTCGGATCGTAGGGCTGTAGTTTGGGCTTGGTCGGGAAGCTCAATGGTGTTCCTATAGCCTAGGTGGCTTGGTCTCGAGTATTCACCAAGAGTACGGATTCTTGGCGGGTCATTTGGTGGCAGGTTGATGAATGGTGGTTGGTTATCACCTTCCATGATGAAAAGTGATGGGGTTACTAACAAAGATCACAAAGAAGGGGGATAGACTACGAGGAAGCTAAAATTGGGAAAAAGTTTACTTGATAGGAATCAAGTCAAGAAACCTAACGAGGTGGACTCTAACTAGCTATTCTATTCCCCAGTGGCGCCTAAAACTTGATAACGCCACACGCGCCATTCGGGATTAAAGGAACTTCCTTTCGTCGAGCAAGTTTTTCAACACCCTAGGCAAATGAACCTAATCGCTGTAGTATAGTATTAGGGTAAGCCACGGGTATTGATATCGTTCTCTAGGGAATAGGAATACTAGTGAGAAGTTACTACGCTAAGGTTGGGGTTGAGGAAGATTATTTTTATCTTTTTATGTTTTTAGGAATGGAAAGGTACGAATCTCGGGTTTGGATTTGGGGTTGGTACTTCACCGATTACTCTACTTATCTAATTATCTAATCTAGTGGTGTGTGTAGTCTATGTCTAATTATTGTGTGCTCGTATGATGATTTAAAGATGTGTTTACTTAGGTTTTATTACTCCTTAATTATCTCCTATTGATGGTTGAATTGTCACGTCCTTATTCTTAATCGCGTTGTGTGTCTAAGGTCGTAGGGTATGCGTTTATCCCTAACTCTTTGAAACTACCAACGGTTATCGCCTACAAAATCTCTAGGATTTATAAACTTAACACTAAGGTACTCTTCAGATGGTTTAGCCTACAATGACTCTAGGTACTATAAGCTAAGGTTCAAAAAGATTAATCAAGCATTAAATACACAACGGATGATCTATCGCAATACTAGATCATTAACAATTAAGATAAGAGACAACCAATCAATGTTCAATAATTAAGTTTCATATCTCCTACGCAAACACACAAGTAAATTAGCCGGACATGGGGAACATGCAAGCATACACACAATTAATTGAAGACATAACTGAATTAATGAAGTAAAACACCTATCTTGATGTAAGATACGGTATGGAAACCTAAAATACTGTACAAGACAGCCTTGGTTCGGTTTAGATTTTTACTCCAAAAGTCTACAAACTGAAAACTAAAAAATTCGGATTCAATATATAAGATTACAAATGCGATGGCGTCACCTTTTGATTTGTGACGTCGTTGGGTCACCGCTATTAGGGTTTCGCCTTGGCTACGTTAGTCTTGCGACGGCCACCTTATGCTTGTGCACCGTCCCTTCGCCTCGACGTCGTCTCGATCAAATCTAGGCATTCGAGTTAAGACGCCTACTCTTTTAAAACCAAGCCGTCACTTGTAAATGAGCAATTTGGCTACCGAGCCATCACAAAAGTTGTACGACGGCATCATCGATAACACCGACGCCGCCCCTTCGGCCCAAAGACTGAGTGTCTCGATTCTTGACTTTGGCCATTTTCTTCAGATATTCGCGACTTTTCGTCCGAATAAGTGTTATTCCAAGATTTTGCCTTCAAGATACCTAAAAGTGAAAAGGAACGATATTAAGTAATAACGGATACAAAAGTGATCAAATAAGGGCTTAAACGACCCTCAAAAGGTACATTTTACAACTTTATCAATGAAGTAGTTGTTCTGGTGTTAAATGGCTCAGTAGAACAATTGAGATAGTATCGGGTAACAGCTTCATGAAGCTATTTCTGACTTGTAACAGCTTCACACATTTGAGAAAACCAAGCTTGTTGTTGAGGTATTTGTTAAACCATTGAAATTCGTTGTTGAACTTGTTGTGGAGGTTGTTGTGGAGGTTGTTGAGGAGCTTGTTGTGGGGGTTGATAAGGATAATAGGGGTAATGAGGATAGTACGAATATGGTGGTTGAGACATAATTGTTGTTTGATGAATGGCGTGGATCGTTATGGATAATTAAGGTTGATGTTGTTTAGGTTTAGGTAGATTAGTATTAAAGTCCAGAAATCCTAACTCACGGAAATCCAAAGTAGTAGAAATCCTAACTCACAGAAATCTAAAGTAGCAGAAATCCTAACTCACAGAAATCCAAAGTAGCAGAAATCTAAACTTGCATAAAACAAACTCACAGGAATCAGAAAAACCAAACTCGCAGGAATCTGAAAACCAAACTCGCAGGAATCTGAAAAACCAAACTTGCAGGAATCTGAAAAACCAAACTCACAGAAATCTGAAAAAACCAAACTCGCAGAAATCTGAAAAACCAAACTCGCAGAAATATGAAAACCTAACTCGCAGAAATCTGAAAAAAACCAAACTCGCAAGATTTCTGGAATTTGCTAACTCGCAAATATTCAAACCAGAATTCCTAACTCGCAAATCTTCAAGTCTGAAATTTTGCTAACTCGCAAAAATACGTATTTTAGTCCAAAAAATAATAAATTTCAATCTAAAACACGTTTTAAGCACGGATTTCTATTAGATCTAATCAATATTAACCTAAACTATGATAAAGTATCTCACTTTTTAGATAAAAATGATTTTGAAAAAATTTTAAAATTTTCTAACTCACTAAAATTCATAAATCTATAAACATGAAATTTGATCTTTATCACAACCAAGACTTGGCTGTTGATACCACTTGTTAGATCACCTATCTATCACATCACAACATGTATTCTAGAGAGAAAGTTCTAGAGAGAGAAAGTGGAAGGAACTAATGAATGATTAATGAAAGGTTTATTTCATTTAGAACCAACACCCTCTCCTTTCAAGAGAGGAGGTATTTATAGTGTTTACATAGGTAGAGGTGTTTCCCCTTGGTTCTAGAATAACCTCTTATCACAGCTCATGAGTTTACTACATGTAAACCCATGAGCTGTAAATCTAAATACAAACATTTATAAACCATAATTATTAACAATCTATTACAAACTAAATGACGTACACTTCATAATAAAACATGTTCCTAACACATACAACCCAAATAAAACCCAATTGATGATGAGATATTTCTTGTACTTGGACCGCTGTTATTCAAACAAATCAACAACCTCTTGAAGACCATTAAGCCTCCTCAACAAACCAAGGATAATCTCTACTGACCTTGGGCACATAGGAACATCCACCCAACCAAGAGAAGGAGAGTTTGAGTCCTAAAACAACACACTGTTTAAATAAAATGCACATTGTGTAAATAAACAACAAATTGTGTAAACTTGATATACATTTCACCAACTAACCAAACTTATACATGTTGGACAACCATAGAAACGACAACCTGGATTCCTGTCTGTCTAGAAAGTCTTGACCACTGCTTGTTGACCACATATACAGACCACCATTGTTGCACTGTATTTGTTTTTGAAGGTTTGAATGTGGAAAATAATGGTCGTACAAATGTGTTAATATAAATAGATCGAGGGTCAATAGGAAGTGAGCCGTGAGTAATCTTGTGGACAAAAGGTCACCTTCTACAGTGTTGAACGGTAACAAAGACCAACAGTGTTTTGCACCAAACCGAGTAAATGACTAAAAAACCAGGCATTCCAACTCAGTTAACGAGACGTTCTAATGAGGATTAGCTATAACGGGGCCCGCGGGACCTGACGGCTAACCTTTTGGCAAAATAGAGACCACATTCGCAACAAAGTCAAAACAGAGGATCAAACGCGAAAATGGAGTATAATTTAAGGACGATCCATGTAATTTACCCTTTTAATTATTTTCACTTTGCAATTGATCGGTTACCTAACCAAAAGACTTTTTATTCCAAAAGTTATGCGATATATCACAGAATAATTAAAGCATTTAATAATTATAAAATAAATACATATAACCCAAACATAATTATAATGACAAAGTAGAGAAAAGTCAATATCATAAGGCAATATTAGCCTTACTTCACAAGTGAGTTTCGCTAATTAGCTGAAACCATATCTTCTTTAAGCAATAGCTAGTTTTTCTAGTGCCCCAAAATTGGGCTTCGTCGCAAGAAAGAAGGGTGGATCTGGAGTTTGTACTCTCAGCGATCTGGGCGGACTAGTGGATTTCAGTGGCCTTGTGCCGTACTTATTAATAGGCCCATTGAAGCAACGGTAAAACAGTCATCACGCGTCTCAGCTTGTCACAAAACTGTTTATCTTGTACTATACATTATAGGCATACACATATATACATACAATTTATCACCAATGCAATGCTCCTTATCCAACGTAGTTTGGCAAATAAAGCATGGTCTATATACCACAATTCTTTTTTATTCTTTTTATTATTTTATTTATTTATTTATTTATTTTTTTAAATAAGGTCCACGTGCATGGGCACGGTCGATATTTGCTTTGCTAAACTACTGGGATGTAACATTTAGGTAACTTAATTGGGCGACTTGTCACGAAGGCGCTTCTCGTCAGAAAGTTTTTTGGCAAATCTGTTTTAGAAAACACATTATTGGTCAGTAATATAAGGCATTATGTGATGTTTCATGTAATTTATGTTTGGCCGTCAAATACTGGTCTGTGAAGATACTTACTCTGTGAGAGCCTCCGCATTAGTTGCTTCCCCATAGGATTCAAATTTGCCATTTTCCAAATTCACAGTTGAAACTTTCTTTTTAAGTAAGTCTTCACCTTTGTTTACCAAATAATCCAAGTTTTCCGGGGTGGCTTTGTCAAATGATGATTTTGTCCTATCTAAACCATCCTCCTGTGTTTCAAAGAATTCTTGATCATTGGAACATCGGTGATGAATGTTTATAGTTAAATAAAAATTTGGACACAAACCTGGATCCGTAGGTAATTTGTTTCAATTTGAAGGGCTTTGAAGACAACCGAAAGATGTAGATCAACCATATCAGTGCTTGCTTGAGTAAATATATCAAATAAAGGAGAGCCGTTGGGATTGAAACACCATCCAAACAACCCCCATTTTGAAGCCTCGGTAGCATTATATTTCTCATCAATTTTGCGTTGGCCAGTTCCTATAGATATCACCACATATCTATCATACTCTAGGGATTGAGGTAAGGGAGAGTCACTATTTTGGCGATTGTGTTGCTTTGCAATTTCTCCCATTGCAACGAGAGTCTGTTATAGAAAAAAAGAATACTAACAACTAATGCCAATATGTTGAGAAGTTTTTATTAAAAAAATATTGCAATCTAATACTTTTATTTGAAAAAAATATAAATCCAAAAGTCATAAGTATTATTACTGGATTATTCGCTGCCATACCACCATCAACTAGGTTAAATTCATGCTTTATTTCGTTGTGACTGGTTATAAATTGATGTGGTGGAAGATACATAGGTGCTGCTGATGTTGCAATGCAAATATCTGACAACGGGGCATTCAAGTATGGCTTTTCCTTCATCTACCAAAA
This sequence comes from Chrysanthemum lavandulifolium, assembly GCA_022545495.1. Classification (NCBI taxonomy): domain Eukaryota; kingdom Viridiplantae; phylum Streptophyta; class Magnoliopsida; order Asterales; family Asteraceae; genus Chrysanthemum; species Chrysanthemum lavandulifolium. The sequence goes on along the minus strand of CM040238.1, from coordinate 228,538,408 downwards.
TGGAAAAAAATATCACTGGTCGCCATTTTTTTAGTTTGTATAAATTTCAAAAGCATCGATGTTACTATACATATTGAGCAAAAGAAGAGTAAGAATAACCTCGTAGCTGGAAAAGATTACTGGCTGGAGTTGCTTGATGTCAAAGGTAGGAATAGCAATATTAGTTAATGTATCTCCTAATTTAATGTTTTTAAGCTTGTTCTGTATGGACTCATGGAGGTACTTCCCATCATATAACGGCCCGAATAAACTCTTTATCCTTGTAACCATATTGCTGTTCTTCAAGAAATCCAAACGATGTCAACAAATATTAAATAATTACATATGTTAAAATAAATTACAAGTACAAGTACAAGTACACAAGGGGGTATTCGTTTTCAATTATCCAAAGAGAAACATATTGATGAGATACTGTACTAAATTATTTTTTTGTGGATATTGAGCCTAATCTGGAATATAACTTCATGGATCTGACCCTGCAGCTACCAAAATTTTCTCGCGATGGTATAATAATCGGTCTGGATACATGATCTTTTCTAAAATAACTTGTTTTGTGTTAGTTACTGCTATATTATCAATATAACAGGAATAGTCCTATACTTGTTTAATATAGGACATAAAACGATTTTTTCCTATGATTGTGGATATTTATAAAATTGTTGACCGAATAAATACTATGCCGCGAGTTATTGTTTCCAGCTATCTTTCCAACGAAGGAATATCTTAGTTTTGGGTTCTAAATGCTATCAAAATCTAGCACTATCTATTTGCTGAATTTGAAGAAAATACTTTTTGTGTTAAAAAGTTGAATAGGCTTGATTGGTTAAACTATGTTATATTTACAAATTCAAATGACATGAAATTGTTACCAATTTTGAGGGAAGATCTTCGGAGAGTTTTTGAGGTAGAATTCTTTGATGTCTTTGGCTGCGAACAAAGGGCGCTTGTTAGTGTCCTTATCATTAGGAACCTTGTTATCTGGAGCGGCTAACATCGCAGTGATGAGACCACCGGTACTTGTCCCAGCAATTATATCAAAATAGTCTGCGATTCTTGCTTCAGGACCATCTAGCTTCTAAACCATAAACCAAAGCTTGTATATAGAAATAGAGATCACCAAAAACTTATTGAATTTGTTTGATCTACAAGAGTGATGTATTAAGAAACTCAAAAAAAAATAGCATGGTATACCTGAAGCTCAGTCTCAAGAAAGTCGAGGATAATAGCTGGTATAAGACCTCTGATTCCGCCACCATCGATGCTAAGAACTGTGATCAAGTTCCCACTATGGTATCTCTGCATCTCAGTACTTCGGATATTTTATTGCTTAGATGTGTATACTGCAGTGTCATCTACATTGTTGCCATGCCTATTTATAGGCCCATGTTCTACTTTTACTGATCCACGCCACCTTTTAAGGCTTATTAAACTATGCTTTATTTTATTAAATTGGTTGGTAAGTAAATTTTGCCTTCCCATGCCAGAACTATTTGATGCTGTAAGAGAATTACTGTAAATTTTGTATTGACTTTACTCTTTCTTTCGCTACACAAAATTAAAGTTTCCTTAATTTATAGGACTTGGGATGAATATAGTTATATAAATGTATGTGCCTGTTAAAAGGCAAATTGCGATGATTCTGTGTTGTTGATGCTCCATCTGTCGTGACACTGAGAGTATTGGTTCTTTTTGTATGTGTTCCATCCAATACTCTCAATGTCACGACAGATGGAGCATCAACAACACAGAATCATCGCAATTTGCCTTTAACATTATATCATCGCAATACACATTTTGGCAGTTCATAGTGTGCTAACTTTATATCATCAGCTTTTAGTGCATACATCTAGTAATATATAGTAGAAAACAATACATAGAGAGCCTTCCCGACCTTAAAATGATGTAGCAAAACTTTTTGCATATAAGCATTAGCCTTAGAATTTTTTGTAGGGTCACATTCTATCTTACTTTCTATTTAAAAATAAAATAAATAAATAAATAAAATAAAATAAAAAAAAAAAATAAAATCCTAGCTGTCTTATGAATGTCATTTTTATTTATACTTCTATCACAAAGTTCACGTCCCATTCTGGCCAAGGCACAAAAAGAACACTTCAACTGAAGGCTCAACTTATATACTTAACGAACTATAATCAGTACGAAATGATAGGGAATGACAGGAGACTAAACATTGTGCGTAATTTAATGACTAAACTTGCATGACACATATGTTTAGGCATGAAATTAAGCACATCTTTGGCCCTCCTAATCATTTCTCAATCAGTACTAGCATACAGATACAACCAAGGCACAAAAAGAACAAAAAACAAAATTACATTTTTAACATGTAAAATTACAATTGCCATTTCATTTGCTCCTTGTTTCATATCTGAAGTATTAGTTTATTCAGTACTTCAAATCAGAATATTTATTATCTATTATGATCACGGGTTAACCCGTGAGTTTTGATTGAACCCGGAAAACAATTTCGTGTAACTGGGCCATCTACGATTTAATGTTTCCAACAATTCTAGCTAGGTGTCTCTACTTAATTATAGTCAATGTGTCAACGCGAAAATATCGTTCATCATCATTCATACATGTGTTTCTTATTTGTTTTGTATTAGAGGTAATTTCAGGTCCCCCCCATGAATAGATGAGTGGCCAACATTCATGGATCATTTATAACATTTCAACAACTAAGCAAAAGAGAAAAAAGAAAAAAAAAAGACCTACCACGTAAATAACAAAAATCCGATGAGTAGTGATGGTGGTTGCGATGTGTAAAATCAAGGAGCTTTTAAGTTTAAATTTCAAAATAAACAAGTGTTTGAACTTTGTAACTGTAGATAAGTTAGACTTCACTTGTGGTGGATCAAAGTGGCTGGAGTGAAGAAAATGAAGAAGATCGATGTCAAGTAACAATGGATATGCATAATTTTAACTAATGATGAGTTTAGCTCCTTAACATGAACATGTGTGAATTCTCGTATGATTTTATCAATGAAATATGAAAGTTACACCTAAAAGATCATGATCGAGCCTAAATTAAGGTATGAAATTTGACAACAAGTATAGTAGATGATTTAAACTATTAACAGAAATAGCAACTTGTTGCATAATGTTCTTGTGGTTTAATGGACAAAATATTAATAGATGTGTACAGGATCGAACTCGAGATCACGGATCAGTATTACTTTCATGTATGATAATTAAAGTTAATAATTAATTGTAATAATTATATTTATTTATTAATTAAACGAAATAATTATAAAGAACGTTAAGTAATTAAGTGTAATGGACTAACGGTCATTAAATATAATTGGAAAAGACTAGAATGCAAATTAATATTGGGAAGGTTCTGGAATCCCTTGTGGGATACTCTATCCGATCGGCCACAAGGAAAACCCAACCCATCTCCAACTCAACTTGTTCTCCAAGTTTAGTTAAGATATATATCAGGCCAGGGGGTTTGTGTTTGGATCTCAGACTCATGTTCAAAACCTAAATTATTTTGTGTGTGTTTTGCTTAGAACCGATCGACCACCTTCCTGGGTGTCGACACACTTGCTTTTCCAAGATAAAATTGTTTTGTTTAATTAAAACTAGCATTTCTTTAATTCGGTATAAGATAAGACGCAACAGACAAGAAAGTGGTACTAACACATTATTGTTAGTATTCTTGGATTGAATTACAAAATCGGTAAGGGGTAGTTCTCATAATCCTACAAACCCTAATTAGGGTTCATCCAATTGCTAGTTTGTGGATTTGATTCTTGTTCGGCTAGAATCAAGAAAGGTACGCATACTTTATGCTTTAGTTAATTAATTATTCATTATATGTTCATATACGCTTCCGCACTTACTTGATGTTTATTGCTTATACTTATGATTAGTCATGTTATATAATTATAACAGTGGCATTACGAGCTTGGTTTAATGAGTAATTAATTACTAAACACGGATATTGTATGTTGTTTGATATGATTATTCTAGGGTTTTTGTTATGATTATGTAAACCCTAATTTTAGGGTTAGGGCTTTTGCCCTAATTTGGTTTTAAATTTTTGATGGATCGATTTTTTTTAATGGGTCGAAACCCTTAAAATATTTGTTTATTCGATTGGTTTAAATTCCTTTTTAGGGTTTATAAAATTGTTTTGTTATCAATATCGAAACCTAGAATCAATATATTGTTTACGTGCTATATTCATGAATAAATTGTTATGTGACATGGAATTGTATGCGTCTTGTGACAACGTGAATAAATTGTTATGTTAAATCCATGAAAACGTGCATGTTTGGCATGGATTATTGTCGATATATATTTAATTGTTAAGATTGGTTATGCTAATATTAATTGTTAAGTTTTATACACATGTATATATATAATAAATCTTGAATTGGGGACAACTCCAAATATATACATTAATGAATAAATTATGTGCAATTTGGTATATTATTAATTATGGGTTTATTTAATCGATTCGTCGATGTATGTGGCTCACTTTCAATTGAGAGAGTGAAAGCCCTAATTAATATGTACATTAATTAACCTAGACATTGATTATTAATAGGGTTTTATCAAATAAGTTGCATGTGGCTACTTGTTTATGTGTATTAATTGTTAGTTATGTGCGCATTGTTTTTAGTTGTTTACTTGTTTGTTTTTATGTGTGACAGTTTTAAGCAAAGGGTAATTAGAATAGAAAAATAATACGGACTAAACAATGGCGAAATTTGATTTGTTTTTGAAGAGTTAAGTTTTCAATAGTTTAATTGATTGATGATTTTTATACAAAAGTGAGAACGGCTCACCCAATTTGACGAACTGTGTGGGAGGTACTAGGAGGGGAGCGCATTAAATTGTGACCCTGACTGTGTGGGAGGTACTAGGAGGGAGGTTATTGCTTCAGCGCTGACCAAACTCTCCGCTTGCTTGCGAGTCAAATTGGAGTTACCAAGTAGGCTATGCGTAAAAAATCATCTTAAGGGCGAATTAGTATTAGTTCCATGCGCCACTTTGGTGATAATTACCCGAAACACTAAGTCTTTAGACTTATGAAAAAGTACGGTATAATGGACGATAATTAAAGTTAAATTCCTTGATTGGCGAAACCAATACCTCAATCAAAACTTTGATAATTTGATCTTTATTAATTGGTAATAAAAAGTTTTTTATTAAAATTATGCTACAAGATGAATGCATGACATCTTTGTACATATTTGATTTGACCACATAAAATCAAAACTAGTACCCTTTATAAATTAAGTTATATGCCATCCAATTAAAAGGAACACTTGAAGTTGCAATTTACGTCATGTCAGAACTTGGCGAGATTGTGATGGAGAGGTAAATCTTTATGTAAAGTCAGACCTTACATGAACATATTTGCGTTCTTTAAGTTAGACACTTAAGTTGAGTAGAAGTGAGACCGGACTCAAGGCATAAGATGGGATGAAACATGTTTATATTTGCAATGGCGTTGGAAAATATAAATCCCATAATGATCTAGGAATTGGAAATTGTTTGCCAATTATTGTTCGACAAATTACCTTATTATATGCTTTCGTTACTAGCGGATCAATCGATGTAATGGAACTATGATAATTTGGATCATAGTTTTTAGAAACTTCTATGGTTATATGAATATTACATTGGGTATTTTATTTTCTTGAAAAAATTAATTATCGAAAATACTAAAATTGAATTTTGCTAATTCTTTAAATGTATTAATGCAACATTAAACCGTAAACGAAGGTTATTCTCAGACAGTAAATTGATCTACACCGTAAGGGTTTTGGTAGAGTCAACTTTACTAAAAGAAAACCTAGTCCTCTTTTCATAAGAAAGAGTGAGATTCAATCCTATTCCTTTTCATGAATGAAGAAAGGTATGAGAGGAAAATTAGAATTGTCTAAATTCTAAATACATGACTCGTAAGCAAATTTTAATAGTTAAGGAAATTGCATATTTTTGAGTTATTAAATTAGAAGCTAAACTAATTATCAGATAATTGGTAAAAGACAAACTAACATATTTTATCTAGTTGTTTTGTTTTGACCATTTAAAAGGTACTACTTACAATTGTTGGAATAGTAAAACTATTAAGAAAAAATTGCATGCCCAATTTTTCAAGTTAATAGCATTGATGAATAGTTCATCATCTACATAGTAGAATACACTCTTTCTTAGTACATAAGTAATTGTTATTTATGGACTTTCTCAAAAGTGTAGGGAAGTTAATAGAGCGCTATTTTCTTTCACTTGTTAATGAAACACTTACAATGTTGTCAAATCCAGTGGGAGTATTGTGTTCTTATTACTGAATACGGAATTAATGTAATGATCTGTAGGACCTTACTTTTATCAACCTTATCACAAACCCAACACTTATACAAGTATAACCACGTGAAACCAAACACAAACTATGCGTAAATAAAGAAGGAAAGATTAAGGTGATGGTGACTTGAATGATATATGATTCGTGTATGTGTAGATAAAAGATAAACACAATGAAGTTGTATATTCCTTGAGAGAGAAAATACACACACACACACACACACTTTCAAGCACACCCCTCAAATGAGACTTTGAGGGTTTATATAGTAAAAGATAGAAATACCTAAAAGGCTTTCTATGGGCTCGGTTTGGACTTGGATTGGGCTTGGGATATATGAGCATACAAACGGCTAACATACCCTAACGATTAACCAATTAGCTTAGCCCAATCCACGAGCCCGTTGACTATTCTATCACGATATCTAACACACGTTACAAAGTTCCTAAATGTGAATGACCATCACTTCTAATAAAACTATTAAGGCTAACAATCTCCCCCTAAGGGGTGGTCATTCAAATGATGCTCCACTTGATTAGGTCTCTACTTTTCTCGAGCTTGAACTTTGTGTGTAGATATAGAATAGTCTTGATTCTTTGTTCCTTCATGCTTTGTGATCTATTAATGTGGTTGTCTGTTGTTGTCAACTTCGTTGGTTAGGTGTCTCCACGTCTTTCTCCACCATGCTCACATTTGAATTTGACTTTGATGTTTCATTGTTGTGAAGTTCTCTAGTCTGTAAACTTTGTAGATTCTTTGACATTGACGAAGAATCATCTTTAACTTTGTGTAGCCTTTGATTTTGATGAGAACTTCATTTGTGATGTGGTTGGTATGAACATGTGGAAAATCTGCCCGATCCATCCGCTCTGGAGCTTCCATAAGAAGAAAACATAAAAACAGTTAGTAATAAGCGGATTCCGGCACTTACAAGTTTGAATTTCGAGGGTGTTAACAGCATAGTGTGAAAACACGTCTCTAATTCTCACAAAGGCCGTTCTCGAACCTGAGTCCCACAAGTGAGATAACGCGATATACCAAGTACATCTACAGATTCGGATGAGTCAAGTACACCAAGCATCACTTCGACCGTAGACCATTTGAGACACACTAAGCGTAATCCACAAGAATTACCGAAGTGACTGACCGTGGTCGCTTGATGTTGACCCCGGCAGAATTTCCATTTAATCACTAAAGAATCACGGATGTGAAACTTCTCATAAATGTTCGGCAGATTGCTAAGATCTGCGAGGACTCTAGAATATATCATTTGTGTCCTTATTGATGAACAACAAGCGATGTCATGTCATGTGTTCCTATGAGATCTTTTGATGAATCTCGTGGCTCTAGACTCAATAGTGCATATTGGTTTTCCGGCGGAGACTAGGAGAGGGTCTCCTTCTTCAATACCAACGATCTCTAATGGAAAGTCGATAGATTATGTAGGGTTCGGTGAGAATGAAACAAATCCTTTTAAGAGGAATTGAGTGGCTAGAAGGTTTAGTGCGGTCGCGCCATGGGTCCATGACGCCTTTGTCTTCAATACCGGTGTCATCTAGTGACAACCAAGAGTATATGTATTGAACCCGGTTTTCGCCTAAGGTTGAATATGAAGGGCTATTTCTTTTCACCCTTTCTTTTACTTTTCTTTTTAATTCTTCAACCCATTCTTTCTCCTTTCTCACATTACTCCTTTTTTCAATCATTCCTAAGGACTTCTAATACTAACTATTTGTGATGTCCTGGGGTAGATCCCTCCGGCTCTGGCGGATCATAGGACGAATTTCCTATCCTTAGTCACCTTATAACTCCATGACTGTCCCATGTTGCCATAAAGCCATTTTTCTTGAAAATCTCACAGAGTGTTTATGATAGAAAACATGTTTGAAACACTCCGAGAGTTTTATATTTTCAGAAACACTCCCCCTTCATATGTGCTTATAAGTTATGATAGAAATCTGCACATAGAGGGTAGAGTTCGCACTTTTTGAATTGATCGACTTTCAATAGACAAGACCGATTTGAGACACGTTTACATCACTAGTGAACTAGCTTGGAATTATTACCCGGCCAGGTCAAGTCCAAAGAAAGTTTCTCGAAATGGTACATTCTACTTAGACAAGTCCTATTCGAGACACGCTTACATCACCGGTTAGACCGACTTGAAATTATTACCCGTCCAGAACAAGTCTTTTCGAAAACGACAGATTTTATCGTCAATTCATTGGTTACAACTGAGTCGAGCTCATTTGAGATTCAAACACCGATCATAAAACATTTTAGATCACCTTTTAATCACGTTTCTCCCCCTCAAAAATAGCGTATCCATGATGTTTTTGAAACAAAATGATTAAAAGATATGTTTTCGGAAAGCATTTGGAGAGAAACCGATTTAGCATGAATTTTGTAACAATTTTAGTTTTTACTCCCCTTAACGAAAGCATATTTTTCATACGTAAAATTTAGAATCAATTAGGGTTTAGAGGAGTTATCTTGGTGCCAAATGTGAGAGATTTTGAAAAATCTTTTTGAAAATTTTTGAATCAATGGTACGCAAGATGATGAAGATTTTTAAAAAATCTTTTGAAGATATTGAAGAAGAATTATCTTCATTTGTTTTAGGATAAGTGCTCGATATTTATGAAAATCGATTTTGCGTAGCACTTTCCTTTCTTTGAAGCACGGGTCCTGAACTGATGTGTCCAGAAGCGATTATTTTGAAGTCCGGGTTTCGTACTGAAGTATACGAAAGCCATTTTTGAAATTTTTTTGAGGAACGACATGTTTTGAAAAACATTAAAGAACTCTCGCTCAAGCATCTGTACATACCCGTATCATTGTTGAATGACATTTCTAGAAACGTACAGAATATCGATTATACGAGAGACATGTCGGAGAAGAATATTTTTGATTTTTTGATTTTATATTGTTTTTGTATTTTTTAAAAATTTTCTATTTTTGTATTTTGCTTTTGTTGGTTTTTCAAATTTTGTATTTTGTTTTTCAAAAATATTTACAAAGAAGATTTGGAGAAAGAGATATTAAGTTGGGACAAGTAAAAGTGGAGTTAAGAGTGGAACTAGAAAAGGATTTCCACATGCGAAATTGGCATAAAGTTCTTCTTTACCACAAGGGGTATATGAACCTTCAACACTTTTACAAGTACCTGCATCCATAGAAGAAGAATTTTCACAAATAACAGTGTTAGAAGTACATGATTCCTCACGGTGAGGGTGATCACTATCAACGGTTGAAGTGGATCCGACTTCCTTATCCGAATGATTGTCACTATTATACGTGTTGGTGCAAGTATCAAAATCTTTCTGTGGGAATCCATCTAAGACCTATGTTGTTGAAAACTTTGCCGTGGGTATCCACCTAAGGTAAGATCTAGGAGTTGTTTTCTTATCGATGCGTGGAAGACTCATTTTAGAAAAACTACGTCCTGAAGAGATCGTCCTATTAGGTGTCTTTTTGTTTGTCATTTTATCAACGGGCTTGTTTCTATTTGGTGTCTTAGTGGATTGTACCTTGGCACGAGAATTATCTTTCTTGAGATATTTGGCAAGACATGCATCATGATTAGCTGAAAAGACACATTTTTGACATGTAGGACAGACAAATTCAACATTTTTGTTTAAAACAGCAACTTTAACTTTGTCACTACAGTCTTTTGGCAAATGATTCTTGTTCGAAAAAGACTTAGAATATCTAGTGTTGGATTCTACGTGCCTAGCATTTTCTTTTGCGCAACTACTCTTAGATGCAAGCCAATCCCTAGTTTTTTGTAGAGTGATCCTAGGTAATGGTTTACTACTACTAGCAGTGCCTTGAAATCTTGTAGAATTCATCATCCTAGATGTTGCACCTAAGATTCCGTCTTTTCGAGTCTGTGCCTTTTTCCTAGCTTCTTCTAGATAGTGATTGTTGACCATGTCGTTAGAACCGACATATTCTTTAATTGGATTTTTGGTCACATTCCGTGTGCTGTTCCTAGAAAGGCTAGGTGTAATCACTTTTGGTGTTTTAGAAACTGCATTTCCTTTTTCAACAATCTTTTCATTTTGGTTTTGCAAGGCAGGTGGAGTGACTGGTTTTGACAAATCTTTTTTCTCATTGACTTTTGGAGGAGGCATAGAAATAGACATTTTTGGTTTGAAAACCTGTTTTGGAACATTTTCCTTCTCCTCAGTCAATGGTTTTGCAATCTTAGTATCCAATGCCTTTCCTTTTAGACTTTCCAGCTGAACTCTCAAAAGATCATTTTGCTCTTGCATGTCCTTGTGGGCACGCTCATACGACAGTTTGTCATACTTGCATTCCTCGGTTTTTCGATCAAGTCGTTTAAAATAGGACATTTTCTTTTTCAAGTTTTTCAAGAGCTTTTTCATATTTTGAAACAATTTTTGAGGTCTCGGTGAGTCTTTCATGATCTTCAATGTAATATGTTTGTAAGATAATGGACATGATATCGGTAGTCATAACATCTTCAAGAGAGAATCATTCAAATTTTCCAAAACTTTGATGTGTTCAACATACCATTAGCTTGATTTACTGTGGATTTATGGTCCTTGACAAAGTCACCGTTTCTTTCAAAAGTGCTTGTTCAACATGAATTACCCTTGCACTGATGGCAGTTAACGGAGTGGCAATTTGAGTTTCAAAAAACTTTTTATTTTCCATATCAAAACTATTAAACCAGATGTTTGTTGTAATATTGGTTTTAGTTTTAACAGTCTCTTGAAGATACCCAATTCTAGTTTTAACGTCATCTAAAATGCTTCTAGTATCACTTGTGTTACAAGGATTGTTTGAAAACATTTGTTCGATTTTCGAAAAATATTTGGAAACTACAACTGGTTTTGAAACTGATTTTGAAACTGGTGTTGACACTTCGTTTGAAACACTTGGTGTGATGGAAAAATTTGACTTTTCTTTTTGATTAACAAAAGTAATTCCATTAATTTTGTTCCATTTGTTATAATCAATCGGTTTATGATCTGGATTCTTTTGTTTCATTTTTGATCTACTCTCCTCAGATAGTTCCAACATTTCAAGAGAATCACGAACAATTATGGGTTCATGCAAAGGTTGTCCATTGTTCAACACATTCTGAGATTTCTGAGCTTTCTTGAGGAATGAAGAAGGGTTGTTACCAAGAGCCATTTTATGTGCGGTGTGAAAAATCGGATTTGCTTGATTAGAAAGCATCTTGTTTGTTTTAGCGGAATGACCCGTTGTAAGAAGCAAATTATCCAATTTTTGATAGTTTCATTTTATCCGAATTTCATCAAGAAGAGAATCTTCTCGTTTTGAAAATCAAGAATTAACTGCTTTCTTCTCTTTTCAAGATCGAAAACAGTGTTTTTGTTTAGAAAGTTGGTCATTTAGATTAGAAATTTCCTTGTTTAAAGATTTTATTTTCAAGTTCAAATTCACATCAAGTGTGTCATACTTGAGTTGCAATTGTTTTCTCTTAAAATGTAATCTTGATAACCAATCTCTAATTCGAAACTTTGTTTGTATGAAATTCAAAAGCTTTATGCTCCCTTGTAACTCTCAAGCTCGGTCAATTTTTATTCGCGGCCTTAACTTCGCGATTGACCTTACTAACTTTCTCAATTTCAATGCCACACTTATTGATTAATGATTCAAAATAAGCACGGGTTTCCTCATCGCCTCAAGATTTTGTGCCACACACCTCCATTAGGATCCACATATGGAGTTTCGAGTTCGTATTGCTACAACTCGGATTGTCGGTATGTATCATAAGTAGGTGCTGATGTCACATAATGCTGTTCATCATGAGTAAACTGATTAGCAATATTACTATAATGTGGTACCTCATTGAGTTGATCTGAGTCATAGACTGGAGTAGTATCAAAAGTATCGCTTGATGTTGTGTCATGCTGATTGAATGTATGACTGGAGTTTGCAGTAGCGAGTGCTTTATCTGCCCTTCTTGGATTCATGAATTCGTATTCCGCATCAGTCAATTCAATTCCCGACTTTTCTTTCTGTGCTAACATCAACCTGTACTGGAGCCTTTCAAGCTTCGTCAGTCGTTTGACACCAGATTCTGAACTAAAGTAACCTGAATTTTGGCTTTGAGATTCGGAGGAAGATTCGGAGGTAGCATTCTGAACAGAAGTCATAAAACAATTATTCCCATTTTGATATCCCATATTCTGATTCACAATCTAACCCCCTTGATGTCCAACATACTGCCCTGCATATTGCATCTGATTCCCCATTTGTATGCCCGTAGCAAATCCATTCTGATTCCCAATAACATCAACCATTTGTCCTCCTTGACCAATATTCATACTCGGTTGAGCAAACTGCGGATTATACGGTGAAATCCATTGGTTGTTGTTATTTGGTGTAGTGGGGCTTATGTTTTCTTCATTGAAGAATCCTTTTAAGAAAGCAGTTAGGAGACGATCTGCCTGAGTTGCCATTGATGAAGGTATGTATGCTAAAGTTGATGTAGGATCGGTTCAACGATAAAGGAGTTGTGGTTGATGAAGATTAAGCTCGGTTGAGGGTTTTCTGAAAGTCGTACTCGTAAACTTGGTTCAAAAAAATTTTCGCCCAAAATTTGAAATTCACTATAAAAATCAATTCTAAGGTCGTATGAAAATTTGAGTTATGACAATTTTGACGCCAAATTTGACCCGAAAAATTTGAATTTAGGCCCAAAAATTTGAATTTTTGACCAAAATTTTCACAGTTAAACCAAAATTTGAATCTCGCGTAAAAATTGAACGTTTAGTCTCTTCAAAATTTAAATTTTACTCAAGTTTTCCCGCCAAAACTCCTTTATGCGTAGAAAGAGCTTAGGCGTAGACCGAAGAAGTTACGAGTAGGATATGGGCTTAGGCGTAGAGAACAGAAGTTACGAGTAGGATATGGTTACGAGTAGGATGGCTTAGGCGTAGGATCTTATGCGTAGACTTAAAGTTATGAGTAGAAAAAGTTATGCGTAAGATTTAGCTTATGCGTAAGAAAAACTTAGGCGTAAGAAAAATGCTTATGCGTAAAGTATTCTACGCGTAAGTCTAAGCTTATGCGTAAGAATAGGGTTTTGCCCAAAAATCCTTTACACTATCACAGTAGAGATATCCAAAAGTCGAAGTGTTCCACACACTTATCCAAGTGAGGAAGCACCGAGTCACCGCTTAAGCTCAAGAATCTGCACCAAAAGTTATGAGTAGAACCTTATGCGTAGTTGACTTTCTTACGAGTAGAACTAGGGTTTTGACCTACTCGTAAAAAAATTTCAATGATTCAAACGATTTCTCTTGCACGGATATCCTTAAAAACACTCGAATAACCCAAAATGTTGACCTTTTTCACCCAAAGTGCTTAGAAAAGTTACAGTAGAAATGACCCATGAACCAAAACGAGCTTAAAATGATGAAAACACGTAAAGCTTCAAACTTTTGCAAAAAGCGAAACTTTAGCACCAAATAAACCTTAAACCACAAGAATCTTGAATTTTTGAGTGCAAAAATTAAAGCTTTAAGCGTCACAATATTGACTAACGTGAGCTTATACGCGTAACCTTCAAAACAAATACAAACACTCCTAAACCATTGTTAGGCGAATGATACCAATTGTAAAACCCCTTTTATCACTTATACCTTATCACAACTTTAGACACAAACACGTTTTATACATAAACCACAGCAGTTACGCATAAATAAGAATATAAAGATTAAGAGAAGAACTTGGTGACTTGAATGATATGAATCGTGTATGTATTTAGAGAATAGAGAGAGAAGAAAACAATAAGTTGTATATTGCTTTAAGGAAAAAACACACACACACACACACACACTCAAGCACACCCCTCAAATGAGACTTTGAGGGGTTTATATAGTACAAGATAGAAATACCCTAAAAGGCTTTCTATGGGCTCGGTTTGGACTTGGATTGGGCTTGGGATATATGAGCATACAAACGGCTAACATACCCTAACGATTAACCAATTAGCTTAGCCCAATCCACGAGCCCGTTGACTATTCTATCACGATATCTAACACACGTTACAAAGTTCCTAAATGTGAATGACCATCACTCGGTGGGAGTTACAAGCTTTGTCATCTTGGTAGTAACCCAGATTATCTCTAGAATGTCTTAAGATAATTACTTTCCACTTGTAGACACTTATGTTTTCAAGGATATTCCTGTACGTTTCCTAATTAGATAATGAAGTGGTTCTACATCTACTAGTTATGCTAGTATCAATGACACAATCATATTAGTCACATAAACAAACATATGTCGTGTTATTTATCTGCTACATGATGTTGTTCCATGCACAAGTGAGAGAAATCTATATTGTGTGCAAGGTACAACATATAGGTATATGATTTAAAGGATTCTCTTGACTGCAAGGTAAGAGACTAACGTTCTAATATGACTTGTACATATTTAATTCAAAAAAAACTTGGTGTTGCAATTTACGTAATGTCAGAACTTGACGAGATTGAAACAACAAAAGTAAATCTCCATGTGAAGTCAGACCTTGCATGGACATATTTGCAGTTTCTAAATTAGACAAGTACTTAGAACATGTGTCAAAATGATATATAAAAGTACTTCAAATTAGATATTTATGTATTATTAGAATGAAATAAATGAAGTAATCTAATACTATTTCAATTTGTTTATTTATGTATTTTGGAATGACATAAATGAAAATTAATGTAATCCTACATTATTGTGAAGTAAATAAATTAACTTGAAATTACTATTGAAACCAAGAGTTGTGCTCATAATTACTTTAGTTAAATATGTTTATGATTCATTGTAAAGACATAAACATAAAGTCTTTTAAGACTTATAATAAAGTAAGATGTTAACTTGTTAAGTTTTTTTTAAGACATATACAAGAAGTCATTGAGTTGATCAATGATTTATAACGTTAGATGGGATTACAACAATTTATGTTTTCTTGAAGAGACATGAATATGAAGTGACTTGGTTAAAAAGTACTTGTGTTATAAAGCATGCAATTGGCTTGGAAAGTCTATTATACCATTAAGTGGACTTAGTTGGTAAATAGGTAAGCCAAAAGGATATGTTTATCTTATATATTGTTATATTGTCTTACAATATTAATTTTAATAAATACCACAAGTCGATGGTATGTTTAGTTAGGAGAATCAAACTCTATTTGATTTGTTTGATTCAAGATAACCATAACTTCTTTCTTAAATAGTAACAAGGTTAGAAAATTGAGTATGGATTGAATATACTCAATATGACTTCAACCTAGAAGATTAATAAAACACCATTTTATTATGGAATGTGATGAATCACATTAAGTTTTAAAATTGAAGATTCTAAATTTGTTAAACTACTTATGAATAGGTTATTAACAAACTAAAATCAGGAATTATCAATGTGTATTTGTAATGTCCCAAAAAGAGAACAATGTAGTTTGCTCTAACTGCTAAGTATATATAGATAGTCTATATATTACAAAAGGCAAGTGGGAGTTTTTTTTATCTTAAAAGATAAAATTACAAGATACATAATCTTCTTAAATGCACTAGTAAATATCATGATGAGGCTAGATATCAAATGTTAACCTCAAAGATGATGGAATTTTCATTCATAGATCTACAAGGATATCTCAGATATTTGATTTATATGTTGAGAAGAACACGAGTTACATGACTATATTAAACCTGATAATCATTATGATGGATTACCAAATATTGAATTGGGTAAATTAATCATACTATGAATGTTAAAGATGCTGTCTATAAAGATAATCAATTTTGGAAATTTGGTTTATCTTAATAGTTAGACTAGAGAATGGAAATGAGTTTCTTCAAAGAGATGAAAAACCCTAGTGGTTTGAATTTCTATGTAGAAATCATATGGACAATATTGTACACATATTTAATGCATGACAAGATTATTGATCACACTTAAGCAATTAATTATGATTGAGTATTCTTTTCTAGACACATTAAATATATAAAGATGATAATTGTCATACTTGTTTTCATTAATATGAAATATGACAATGAAATATCAAAACTCTTTCTTGAGAAATTACTTGAGCGAGGACGGTAAGTAATCGAAAGGTTTTTTTTTGAATTCATATAATCTTTGGAAGTGTACGAAGTGCAATAATTCATGAATGGATAAATGCATGCATCTATAAAATTATTCTTATGTTTAATTATAAAATCCTAGTTTTGATTTATAATTGAAATAAGATAAATTTTAAGTTGTAACACCCCAACCCGACAAGGGCAAAGATATCACCATACGGTTTCATATCAGAACTTTAAATAATATACAAAAGCGGAAGCCTTTACAAAATAATCAAAAGAGAACATAAATAACTAAACTTTCAAAATAAATCTAAGATCTCTATAGTCAAAACTTGCTCTCAGTTCTACTCTCAACCTAGATCAGCCATCCCATAAGCTCATATTGAATGCCTAATACCGC